>PVJS01059869.1:0-11393 GCA_004027185.1 Glis glis
TGTGTGTGTGTGTGTGTGTGTGTGTGTGTGTGTGTGTGTGTATTTACAAATACATTCAACACAATGCCTAACCCATAATAAGCACCCAAATTAGCTATTATGGATATATTCTCTTCATTTTAGTGATATATTGGTAAAGGTTTTATTTTTTAGCCAAAATCATGTGTCCTAAGTGGCTTTTAATTCTTCTTATTAAACGTTTATATTTATGGATCTATATTTAGATAAAAATATTTTGTATCCAGTTAACAGGTGAATTTTAGATTTTATATATTAGTAAAGTTAGTAATATTTCCCTTTTTCTTGAGTGCCATTTGTAAAGTTTCTTCTAGCATATAGTCTCTACTCATACCATAGGACCATAATAAAAGATTGTTAGCATAGTAACAGAGAAATGAAAGAGCCATAAGTAATTAAAATACCATATGCATAAATATGAATGTTTACATAGGAAATGCTTTCATTATCTTGTTGGTAGAAAAGGTAACATGAATAAGTATGTTATATAGAAGCCTCAGGTTCTCTTTCCTTGGTTAATGCTTTTCTGTTGACAGAGAAACAAATTCTATGGTGGAAGAATTTATGTTACTTGCTAATATTTCTGTTGCAAAAAAAATTCATGAAGAATTTTCTGAACATGCTTTGCTTCGAAAACATCCTGCTCCACCTCCATCAAATTATGAAATTCTTGTTAAGGCAGCTAAATCCAAGGTAAGATCCTATAGTTTGAAAAATAATCTATATTTGTGTTATAATCCATTGCACTAAAGAATTTATGTTGGGACTGGGAGTGTAGCTCAGTGGTAGAACACTTGCCTAGCATGTGCAAGGCCCTGGGTTCAACCCCAGCACCACAGATTAAAAAAAAATGTTTAAAAAATAATTTATATTTACATTTCCATAAAAGTTTTGTTGTTTCTTGATGTACTGGGGATTGAACCCAGGAGCATTCTACCTCTGAGTTACACCCCCAGCCCTATTTTATTTTTATTTTGAAACAGGATCTTGCTAGGTTGATGAGAGTCTCACTACTTGCTGAGGCTATCCTCCAACCTGCAATCCTCCTGTTTCAGCCTCCCAAATACTGGGATTAAAAACATGTGCCACCAGGCCTGGCTTATGCTATAATTCTTTTGTTGGAAAAAAAAATCTCTTACGTATGTCATGTTTTCCTACATTGATGCTGACACCTGCTTAATAAAATTTCTTATTATCTTTAAGGAGCAACCTCTGCTATAGCCAGATGTTCTAAACTAATTTATTTGCACTATTCTGGACCCATAAAGCTCTTCCCTATTGCTTTCTAATATACATGGCTTCTATGAACTGATTAATTTTAGAGATTTACAAATTAACTTGTGTCTCTTCAACACAAGTCCTCTTTATATCATGTCTTTAAAAAAGGAAGGCTGTTCATTGCATACATGGAAAAGAGGAAATACATAGGAAGGGCACCATTTGTTCAGCCCTGCACACCCCCTGCCACCAGGCGTCCCTTTAGGCATACTTACCTTGGGGTGACTCTAACCTGTTTTCCTTGGATCATGGTCAGGCTGTCTTTCCTGTCTAGAAGAGAGCTTAGAAAGAGTGGCGTTAGATCTCAGGACAATATTCTAATAGAATGGTGTATGTTTCTGATTTTGGTTCAGACCTTTATACAGTGTACTTACACCAACTACATCCATTAGAATGAACCAGCTTTAGCCGGGCATGGTGTAATCCCAGTATTTGGGAGGCTGAGACAAGAGGATTGCAGGTTCGAGGACAGTCTCAGCAAGTAGTGAGCCCCTCATCAATCTAGAAAGACCCTGTTTCAAAAAAAAAATAAAATAAAATAGGGCCGAGGGTATAGCTCAGAGGTAGAATGCCCCTGGGTTTAATCCCTTTTACCACGAAAAAAACAAATAGAATGAACAAGCTTCTCTACTCCAAGTATTACTCTGAAAGAGGATTTTCTCTCATTGTCTTATTTCTTCCTAAGGCCTGGGTAAAGGAAGGAGGATTTAATTATTTTTGATGTATCACCCTAAGGTAGAATAAAGCAGCTAACTGCATCAGAACATTGTTCTGACTGAGCTGTAGTGACCAGTTCAGTTTGTTTCTGGGTTTCTGGCCTTTACTGAACTCAGAGGCATTCTACTTTTGAGGTACACCCCCAGCCCTTTTTTTGTTTTTATTTTTTGAAACAGACTTGCTAAGTTGCTGAGTCCTGGCTAAAGGATAAAATATAAGAGCCTGGATTGTCTGGTTAAAAACACTGTTCAAGCTGGGCGTGGTGGCGCACGCTTGTAATCCCAGTACTTGGGAGGCTGAGACCAGAGGATCCGGGTTCGCAGCCAGCCTCAGCTACTTAGTGAGGCCCTCCGCAACTTCGTGAGACCCGGTTTCAAAATAAAGGATAAAAAATAGGGCCGGGGGTGTAGCGCGGAGGTAGAATGCCCCTGGGTTCAATCCCCGGGACTGCAAAAAAAAGAAAACACTGTTCAATCTCTTTAGTTTTATTTCGAAGATATGGTATGACTGATTTAGATGTGTCTCATATGATGCTTTTTCCCTCCCTTTTATTCACAGAATTTGGAAATTAAGACTGATACAGCCAAGTCTTTGGCTGAGTCTTTGGACCGGGCTGAATTTCCTGCCTTCCCCTATCTAAACACACTGTTAAGAATATTAGCGACTCGCTGTATGATGCAAGCTATGTACTTCTGTTCTGGAATGGATAATGATTTTCATCACTATGGCTTAGCATCCCCAATATACACACATTTCACTTCTCCCATCAGAAGGTATTTGTTTCCGTTAGAGATAGAATTTTTAATATTAAAAAAACACCATTTTGATACTAATTTGCCACGGTCCTTATTTCTCCTTTATACATCTAGATATGCAGACATCATTGTTCATCGGCTGTTGGCTGTGGCTATTGGGGCTGACTGTACTTACCCAGAGTTGACGGACAAACACAAGCTTGCAGAAATATGTAAAAATCTCAATTACCGGCACAAAATGGCTCAGTATGCTCAACGTGCATCGGTGGCTTTTCATACCCAGGTATTTGCCTTCTATCAGTAATGCTAGGAGAGATGAAGTTGTGTTCATTTGTTATTTATTTTCAAGCATTTTGAAATATACTGACAATTTTTAATAAGGTTTTTTGTTATTTTACAGTTATTTTTCAAAAGCAAAGGAATAGTAAGTGAAGAAGCCTATATTCTATTTGTAAGAAAGAATGCTATTGTGGTGTTAATTCCAAAGTATGGTTTAGAAGGTACCGTTTTTTTTGAAGAAAAGGACAAACCGAAACCACAGCTTATTTATGACGATGAGGTACAGTATTTCTGATGGTTTGTTTTTTTGGAGAGGGAGACACTTCTTTAACAGTTCATAAATGGTAGTAGCTATAAAGTGTAAAATTATTATTTTGTACCAAATGAATTTATTCTAAATCTCTCAGTACATGCCAGAAAATCCACATTTAATTATGGCAACTAAGCTATGGTCGCACTCACTCAATTTCTCACCTCATTATGTCTTCCCACACACAAACGTTGTCCTTGATTTCTTTTATGACATGTAAAGTATTACCCTCGGTGGACAGAAAAAGTAAGGAAATAAGTGGTTGCTTATAGCCCAGGGAAAGAATTTTTTTTTTTGGGTGGCTGTAGGGATTGAACCCAGGGGCAGTCTACCTCCTAGCTACACCCCTAGCCATATCATTTATTTATTTATTTATTTATTTATTTATTTATTATTTATTTATTTATTTATTCATTTATTTTGAGGTACTGGGGATGGAACCCAGGGTCATTCTACCTCCTAGCTACACTCCCAGCCCTATTTTTTATTCTTTATTTTGAAACAGGGTCTCACTAAGTTGTGGAGGGCCTCACTAAGTAGCTCAGGCTGGCCACGAACCTGGATCCTCTGGTCTCAGCCTCCCAAGTACTAGGATTATAAGCATGCGCCACCACGCCCAGCTGGAATGTTTTTTAACTCTTCCAGGTCTCTTATCTGACACGCTCCCTACTTCTCTAAACTTAATAGAATTACAACCCGAAGAATATTTAAACAATAAATCTCTGCCCAAGTACGTTGTATTCCTCTACTAGGCCAATAACTTGCTTATTATTGGGGTGGGAAGCTTGAGATTAAGGAATATATATTGTGGCCACGTTAGTGAAAGGAGGAAGATGCACAAATGGCATAAATCAGTCGTGTTTATGTGAGACTACTGGGCTAGTAGTGTCCATTATATTGAACACCTAGATGCTTATAAATATTGAAGTAATGTTTAAATCACTATGAAAGGTGAACTATAAAGCGTTAGAACAGAATCGTAAGTGTAAGAAGCCATTGAGGATGACAAGTGTGACAAAGGTATTTTGTTTTTTCTAGACACCTTCACTTAAAGTAGAAGGTACAGTGTTCCATGTGTTTGATAAAGTTAAAGTGAAAATCATGTTGGATTCATCTAATCTTCAGCATCAGAAAATCCGAATGGCCCTAGTGGAACCGCAGGTGAGACCAAAACAAACAGTACTTATTTTGTGAGAGGGAATAGTTACATTTAATTCTGTTTGTTAGAATCCTGTAAGTAGTATGGAGTCCAAATATTCTCAGAGCAAATTCTATTTCCTCACTGGTTTCCCTCAGCCTTAGGATCCCAGGCGTCTGAGACACTGCTGAGGTCCTTGCTGCCAAAATCAGCTGTGTCTCAGCCCTTCTGCCTAGTTTATTTTCTCCAGGGTTTTCTGGAATCTGCACTTTTGGAAATCAAGTGTAGGTGTTTCACCTCAGGTGTAATGGTTCTGAACCTTCGTCCTGCCCCAGTACACCCGAGGCCGCTGATGCTCTCCGCTCATCACAGTGGCTCCACTAGGGTGACTCGGCCAAGAGAACAGGCTGTGTTGTAGTTAAAAACACACCGCCCCTGTGACAAGCTTTTCACCAATTGACATCGTATCCGCCACTTACATTTCTGAATCACTATTACTCTGTGTAAAATATGTATACTTGGTGTGTAAAACCTTTATAACTCCTTGACCCCCCCACCACATCCTTTTAAAATTGAAAGTGGCAATGGAGAAGAGGAAGACGAGGGCGAGATTTCTTATTTTATGCTTTTAATTGCTGCATTTTCCCCTTTGCATTACTTTAGATACCAGGAATAAGCATTCCTTTTGATACTTCAAACGTGAACCTTGATGAGCCAGGGATAAAAAAGAGGAAGATTGAAAAATAGCTACATTCAACAAAAGAACTTCAAAAACTGGTTTCCTTTAAAAAAAAAAAACTTGAGAGAATACTTCTAAGCCTAAGTGTGTGATAGTTTGTTACTTTTAAGTACATTTTAATAATTTTAGAAATTTGCATTTTTATTGAACTGTTGACTATGTCTGTCTTATACTACTTTGTTGCTGGACTGAACAGAATTATTTATGCAGAAAAATTCAATTGAATATCCATCACTTAAATAGTGACAGGATAGCAACTTCAGGGATCTGTAAAGATCATTTAAATGGAACACTCATCTGCTCATTGAAGGGCAGACTATTTTGCATAAGTACTTTGATTAATATTGGTAGGAAAAAAACCTCATTTTCCTGCATAGGAAAATAGAACATTTTTAGAAGCAAAGAACAATCCTTTCTAAATCTTGAAAGCTGTCAGTGTTTGGTATGTAATCTCCTTTGCCATTTTAATTTTTCTTTTGTTAAGTATTCCCTTTCTATGTTAAAAAGTTTCCTGTATTTTCCTAATGGCCATTGAACCACTGTGAATGTTTGGGAATTGGTAGGAAGACAAGAAACAGGATATTTTGACCTGACTGTGAAAATAAATCTTTTGTTACCAGGTAATAACTATGCTCATCCTTGACCTTCAGCTCCAATGTCTCCCCAAAATAAAGCACTGGAGCTCAGAAAAAGAATGGATGTGGTACTTCAAATGTCTACGTCTGCTTGCTTATAAAATAAAAAAGATAATGGCTTTTAAATTGTAGTTGTGTCAGATTATATTGGAGAGGGGAAGGGGGTATTATATTTTATTTTTATTTATTTATTTTTTTTCTTGCGGTACCAGGGATTGAGCCCAGGGGCGTTCTACCTCTGAGCTACACCCCCAGCCCTATTTTTTTATACTTTATTTTGAAACCGGGTCTCACGAAGTTGTGGAGGGCCTCACTAAGTAGCTGAGGCTGGCCGCGAACCCGGATCCTCCGGTCTCCGCTTCCCAAGTACTGGGATTACAAGCGTGCGCTACCACACCCAACCATATTAAGGATATATTGAAAGGAAAAGATTAAAATAAGTCATATTATTTGGTGTGCCGGATTGAATACTTCCCTTACTGACCAGATTATTAAATTGGTGTTTCCAAGAGTATTTTGGGAAAGGATTGCCTTAAAACATTTTACTTTACTTATTCAGTTTCTAAAGCACTTAATGGTGTACTAGGTTCTCCAGTCAAGTAAACTATTTCTGCCTTCAAGGAGTTTGGATTTCAGTGAAAAAAGACTGGCAAAGAAATCAGCAGGTAGATTAAGTGGGTATAACAATATTTGCAGTCCTGTAGGCACTTAGTAACTGTTCAGTGATTTTTCCAGTTTCCTGTTACTGAGGAAAATATCCATGCATTGAGGCAGAACTTGTTTTAGTTGAAGGACAACAGCCTTGAAGTCTTTGGTGGACAGTCAGTGACAAACACTAGAGCAGGAGTCAGGAAACCTCTGAAGAGGCCCCAACAGTGTAGACTCATTGGCTGCAGCTGTGACCACAGCACTCCACTCCGCTGCCGTTACGGTGCAGACGCAGCTGTGGACAGTGTGTAAACAAATGGTATGACTGTATTTCAACAAAACTTCATTTATGGGCACAAGTTTAAGTTTCATATAATTTCTGTATGTCACAAAGTATTACTCATTTAATTTCCCTCCTCCAACCATTTAAAAATTGCCTACGCACCATAGTTTACTAGTAGTACAAAACAGGGACTTCTTGGTAAAGGCTATGACTAACATGTTTGTTACCTTTCCAAGTTTTCTTATATTTGGTTATAAGGAAGGTCTAATTCAAGCATTTAGTCTCAGTTGAGTAAAGATGATCAGAAACCTTATTTTCCCTGAAGGTCTCTTTAGTGCCAGTTCTTATGCTCAGCTACATGGACAATAGCTAGCCTTCTGCATCTTAGCTCATCTACAGATTGAAAATATTTGGGAAAAACAGATTGCATTTGTACTGAACAAGTAGAAACTTTTTTCTTGTCATTATTCCCTGAACAATGTAACAGCTGTTTACATAGCATTTACATTGTATTGGGCATTAGAAGTAATCTAAAGATAATTTGAAATAGCAGGATGTGTGTATGTTATATGCAGACTTTTTCAGATGTGTGGAGGGCTGAAGAACCAGTACCACACTAACACTGAGGCATGACTGTATTTTTCTCAAAACTCAAAAAGCCCTGTGAGGCAGGACTATTATCCCCATTTAATAGACGGAAAAATTTAGGTTTGTAGCCTCAATCAAATCAGAGGAGGGATTTGAATCTAGGTTATAATCATTACTTGATTCTTTATTTCTTGACTTGTACTATCAAAAAAAGAGTAGCCAGGGAGGTTCCTCCTGTTTGGGTCCAGGCTCTTATGTAGAGTAGTCACCTTGAATAAATTTATATTGATTCTAAAACCAGTGTGATTAAACACTCAACTTCCCAATGCAGTATCTTTAATCATGGACCTAATGGTTAATGGTCATTCATGGTTAGTGTGTTGGTGAAGAGGGCGAACCAGGACACAAGAAGAAACTTTTCTTTTTTGGTAGGTTAGCAATAAGCTTTCGTGTTATGGAGTAAAATGCAGAATAAGAAAAATGACACAATGATAGTATATGTATTTATTTCTCGGGGCTACTTATGAATTACTCTTTTGAATGACACAGTTTTATAAAGGTAAATACAAATATACATTCTCCAAAGGTAGTATTTCCAAACACATGCCATCTACTCCCAATATGCAGATATTTTTTCAAAATAGCTATATTTAATTTACATATCTTCCCAACTGTTACTTCATAGTTCTAAGCCCAGCAGGAACTCCACTGTCCCCAGTTCTAGTGTTTTCTGATTCTCCCGTGTTTTGTTTCCCTGGCCAAGGTTACACTGGAAAGGATATCCTTGCCCTAGGAAAGATGGTGTATTTTATTCTGGCATTCCCCATTTGCCTCAGAGAGCAAGACATATGCTGCTGCTAGTACTACCTTTCTAGTGTACGTTGTTTTGAAGTATTAACTAGAGCAGTTGTAGACCTGAGAATTTTCCCCATAGAAATGAATAGTTCAAGAACTACAATTTTAGGAAAATTAACTTCCTTTAATACCTAATAAAATTTCTTTCACAGACTTTAATTGAAATTCATTTGTATGTTTGAAGGCATATACAAATACATAGTGCCTTCAGTTTGGACATATTTTCTCATGATCGCAGGACAACTGCTAAATTCAGTGGGGCCAATCAGGCTTAAGAAGTAATTCATTAACCCTGTAGGACAGGAGCAATTCGTCAGCTCTGTCAATATTTTATTGTTAAACACATCACTCAAGGTAAGTATAAAAATATTTATTGACCAAAAATAAACTTGTAATTCAGCAACTTGAAGTTGTAGGAACTTTTCTGTTCTTCCTGTCACTAAAGCCCTTGATTTTTCACATTAAGGAGGGAAAAAATGCTAAGCATGTTACTTGAAGCATTTTTTTCCCAATCACCATCACATTATTGAGCCTATGCATAAAAGTACGCAAGGAGCTATTCAGCGATAGTCTTTGGTTCTGACAGGTATCCTATGGACTGCTGTACTGAGGTGGACTTGCTGTTTTCATCCAACACTTCTGTGCTGTGTGGTCTTGCTGTAAAAAAAGAAAATACTGTTTTCAGCGTAAGTAGAACCATTCAAAGATACAAGTATTATGTGAACTGTTTTTAAAAACCGAATGCAGTCGGGCATGGTGGCGCACGCTTGTAATCCCAGTACTTGGGAGGCTGAGACAAGAGGATTGCGGGTTTGCAGCCAGCCTCAGCTACTTTTGAGGCCTTCTGCAACTTAGTGAGACCCTGTTTTAAAATAAAGAATAAAAAAATCGGGCAGACCTCAAAGGTAGAATACACCTGGGTTCAATCCCCAGTAACACACACACACACACACACACACACACACACACACACACACGAATGCTGATTTCCTTGGTTGAAAGAGATGGTAAAGATATTTGTTTTGACAAGTCATTCTGTATCAAAAAGAATCCCTCATGTATCTAAATGCCTACTTGTATTTAGATGGTAACTACAATCCTACCTCCTACAATTGGATGAACTTATAATCATCTTGGTTCAAGATAATCTTGGAAGAGACTTGTTCTGGCACTATATATAACAAAATGGCAAAATGAAGAAGAAATACAAGGTGGTCTTCCTACGAAACTTCATTTGGAGTTATGTTTGGTTGTACATTTGCTGATGTTTATAGCGTGTGTTAATAAACTAGCATATATAAACACAAAGATTTGTCCTGCCTGGTGCCTAAAACTATGGTAGGTTTCAAGTATGAATATACAGTTATAACCATCATATTCAGAAGATTCAGTAAATGTCCAAATTAAAATATACCACCTTTGTACAAATATTTTATTGCATCTAAAATACCTATGTCCTTTTACCCAGAGCAACCAAAATCTTTAAAGGCTATTGGCTATTTAGAAAACAGCCGTTTAGGACTCCAGATGATAATGGAGAACCCTCAGTGGAGCAAGGGAAGTGGTACAAGGGAAGGGGAAGGGCAAGAAAGAAGCGAATCAATGGAATTACTATCATAAACAATGTGTACATATGAGAATATCCCAACATCATTCTCGGTACTCCATATGGGGGGGACACTAAGAGCTGTGTGCATGTATGTTAACATCAAATTGATATTCATTGTGATGTGAGACTACAATGCACCAATAAAAGCATGTTTAAGAAAAAAGCAGCCCTTTAGGTGTTTTATATCTGATGTACAATCTCTCAATTGTACTACTTCCCTCTCTTATAATCAAGTTCTTTTTGTTTAGCTTTGAGATGTCTCTGAAATACTTGAGACAGCAAAATCAACATTAAAGGCAAGTATCTCTGTCTCTTCTATTTTCCTTTAATTTTAAGGATCTGATTTCACTTGCCATTCCAAAGTACAGCTAGTTCTTCCTCTCCTACAAACTCTTAACATTCTCCATGGTGGGAAGAGTTAGAAAACTGGAGTGTCTGGATTTAAAAACCACCTTGGAACACAGTTAAATGAACAGGACAGCATGGGGCATAAACATGATAATTAACAAAACTTTAAACAGAATGGAGGAAAAATAGATTGGGAAAAGTAAATACTTCTAGGCTATAACCATCTTAAGCTTTCTGTATTTTCTCCATACCTTTGCATTAAAAACATGGGACTTAATCTCAACTTCAAAGGTTTGTCCATCACTTTCTTTGCAGTAACTTTCTGCCCCGATGGTATCCATAATGTTGCTTCCACAAGTCTGTGTGTTATAGCCACTATCCATCTGACAAGAATGAGGAAAAAAAAGAAAACAAAGGATAAATTTGCAAACTCTTAATTTGCTTATCTAGTTTACATAAAATTTATTTTGAGAAACTTAAATATTTGAGTCACTATATACTATCATTCATTACATGTAAATAATATAATGCACTTAATGTTGATTGTATTGAATGAAATTCAAAATACATAAACATAAGCTCTATACAGAGAACTGCTTTTCAATGTAGTACTTCACAATGAAATACATCTTGTGACTGCCTTTGGAGTTGGTGAATAAGCCACTGAGAACATGCTTTTCTGTTCCTTTGTGATCAGACCTAGTAAGTGAAAATGAGGATGACAATCACCTCCACCTTCCAATTCCATTTCCAAGTTTGTTTGTCTCTAAATGGCTTGATTGCATCTCTAAATAAATTTACCTAAAAGGCATGCCACTTTTAGAGTACTCAAAATAATACACTTTTTGCTGGGCGTGGTAGTGCACGCCTGTAATCCCAGTACTTGGGAGGCTGAGACAGGAGGATCGCAGGTTTGAGGACAGCCTCAGCAAGTAGTGAGACTCTCATCAACCTAGCAAGACCCTGTTTCCAAATAAGAAATAAAATCAGACTGGGGGGTTGTGATAGTTAATCTAAGTTGTCAACTTGACCTGATCATGACACACCCAAGATTATGTGATTTTGGGTGTGTAACAGCAGATTAAAGAGAAAGCCCTGCCCTGAATGTAGGCAGCAGAATTCTGATAGGTGCGGACTTAGATAAAAAGGGAGAAGCGACTCGTGTGCGCGACTCGTTCCGAGGAAAGCAGATC
>PVJS01059870.1:0-11392 GCA_004027185.1 Glis glis
CCGGCCCCGCTGCCCACGCCGCAGGCCGCGTAACAGAGGCCGCCTCCACGCAGCCCATTCATCCCGTCGCGCCTCATTCAGCGTGCCTGGCATGGCATGCGGCGGGAGCCTCGGCGCCCGCTCCCTCCGCCCGCTCCGGACTCCAGGATGCGGACACCCGCCCTCCCTGGCACAGCTCTGACTGCGGACCTCGCTAGTTATCCCGAGCCGGGCCAGGAAGTCCTGATGTTTAAACTGCGCCCAAATCCGGCCTCTGACACACCGCTCGACCCACTGGGGGCTAAAGGGAAAGGATTTGTTGCCAGTTAGGGTCGGAAAGAGGCATGGCTTTTGAACGCCCGAATTTAGCAGCTGGGTCTCTAAATTGCTGGACGAAGGACCAAGCAGAGGATTAGAGAACGCAGAGTAATCCCTAAAAGAGGGATTACCCATTGAGTGCGGGAGGTGGGGGGCGGTAAAGGAGGATTAGAGTGGGGGTACCCGATAATGGAATTGTGGGAAAGCCTTTCGACCTGATGAGTGATGACTTGCTAGGCTATTTTACTTTTTGCAGGCATTTTACTTCATCTTTACAGCAATCTTAAGGAGAAGGTGTTGCCTTAACCTGAGGTTTAGAGTGTTAACTTTTTTCAAGATTATAGAAGAAGACAGCAGAGCTGTTTTGTTTTGGGGAAGGTCCGCCAAGACACAGGCGGCGCTTAACCACAGTGTTTCCTAGCACAATAACAAGACAGTAGATGGTGAGTGAATGAAAATGCGCTAGGCGCTGTGTTAAGGGATGAGAATACAAAAAAGAAAAGGCTGACCATGACTTCCAGGGATTTAGAGTCCAGTGTAAGAGAAAAACAAGTAAATTAATTACAATCCAGTGTGTTAAGGACTGTAACAGGTTCCTCCGAGGTGCTATTTGATCACAGACATTAACTGCAGTAGAACTCAGAGAAGGCGTCTTAAAGAAGTGGAGTCCTGAATAATAAGAATCTACCGGATCTGGTAAGGAAGCGCCATACCAAGCACAGGAAATAGTCTGTGAAATGCATTGCACTATGAGAAAGGAAGAAAAGAATAATGCATAAGGAAACTGGGAAAATGAGAGCCAGGAACAGTAGTGTGTGCCTGCAATCCCAGTGACTGGGGAGGCTGAGGCAGGAGGATCACAAGTTCAAGGCCAGCCTCAGTAATTTAACAAGACCCTGTCTCAAAATACAAAAGGGGATGGGATGTAGCTCAATGGTAAAGCCCTCTGTGTTCAATCCCCAGTCCCACAAAAAAGAAAAAAGAAAGAAAAGAACTGGGGATATGAATGAATAATGAGAAACAGTTTTGTGTTGGACAACACAAATGATTGCATGGATTATCTCATTTGATTATAAAGCATATAAGGTAGGCTCTATTATCCCCAATACCTTGGGGGTGTTTTGTTTTTGTTTTGGGTTTTTTTGTGGTACTGGGGATTGAACCCAGGGACATTCTACCTCCCAGCTACACCCCCAGCCTTATTTTTTGTTCTTTATTTTCAAACAGGGTCTCGCTAAGTTGAGGAGGGCCTCACTAAGTAGCTGAGGCTGGCCACGAACCCGGATCCTCCCATCTCTGCCTCCCAAGTACTGGGATTACAAACGTGTGCCACCATGCCCAGCTCCCCAATACCTTTTAAATGGATAACTATGGTTCAGTCTGAAAGGGGTTGTTTTGTGACTAGAAGAATCTGGGAAGGTAAATGATGCTGGACACAGTTACTTTCAGAATATTTTAGAAATGGCCCAAGAGAATTCCTTCTTCCCACCCCATAGGAAGAAAGGCAGAGCAACTATAGGGTTAGCAATGTTCAAGTCTACAATTTGGGCCAGGCTTGGCAAGGAAGACGCATCTCTGCTCCGTGTTGTGTCAGCCTGGGCAGCTTGACAGGGGTGTAAAGATCCATTTCCAAAATACCACACAGGGCTGGCAAGTCGGTGCTAGCTGTTATTCCCTCTCCACGTGGTCCTCTCCCTGGGGCATGGTGGCCTTCCCCACTGCGTGGGGGCTGGGTTCCAAGAGTGAGTATTCTAACAAGCAAAGTAGAAGCTGAATTGCCACTTTTGACGTAACTGTAGAAGTCACAAAGCATCATGACCACTATAATCTATTGGTCAACTAGCCACAAACAAAAATCCATCCTGTTTCAAGCCCACGTCTTGAAAGAGAAGTGACAAGATTCTAGAAACTCGCAGAATATGTAGGATGGAAAGCTGGGTTGTGACCAACTTTGGAAAACAAACTGCCACATGTGAAACCTTGGTCAGAAGATACCTACCAGCCACCTCCCTTCCAGTCGCCTAGGGTGCTGAGACAACAAGCATTTCTGGAGCCCTTCTTGCTGAGATCCAAATTCTCTAGGTCAATGCTGAGACCTAGGACTCTACATTTAAACATCATAAGTAATTTTGATGTATCTTAACTTCTTAGTGTATATGTGTGTGTGTGTGTGTGTGTGTGTGTGTGTGTGTGTGTGGTACTAGGGATTAAACCCAGGGCCTCATGTTTACGAAGCAAGTACTCTACCACTGAGCTATATCTTCAGCAACCCCCCTTTTATTTCAAATATTATTTTGAGACAGGGTTTGGCTTAAGTTCTCCAGCCTAACTTCAAACTTGCCATCCTCCTGCCACTGCCTCCCGAGTAGCTGGGATTACAGGTGTGTGGCACCATGCTCCACTGTATCTTAACATTTGAGAACAAAGGATTTTTTCTTTTGTGTGTGTGTGGCACTGGGGATTGAACCCAGGGGCATTCTACCTCCAAGCTACACCCCCAACCCTATTTTTATTTTTATTTTAAAACAGGGTCTCACTAGGTTAATAAGTCTCACTACTTGCTGAGGCTGTCCTTGAACCTGCGATCCTTTTGTCTCAGCCTCCCAAGTACTGGGATTACAAGCATGCGCCACCACGCCTGGCTGAGAACATAGGATTTTGAATAAGCAAGAACAAAAAAAGTATAAACAAAAAATTGCTTATTATTTGTTTTCTTTTGACTATTGTCTATCAGAACAGATAATGAATATCATGTAGACGAAGACTGAGGGCTCTAAAGCCTCAGCCTGGGTTTGGAAACTTATATTTTAGCCAGACATGGTGGTATACACCTGTAATCCCAGTATTTGTGAGGCTGAGATCAGAGGATCACAGGTTCAAGGCTGACCTTAGCAACTTAGTGAGACTTTCAGCAACTTAGCAAGACCGTTTGAAAATTTAAAAGAGCCAGCATTGGTGGCACATGCTACTTGGGTAAGGATCACAGGTTCAAGGACAGCCTCAGCAGCATAGCAAGACTCTCAGTAACCTATTGAGACCATGTTTCAAAACAAAAAATAAAGTTTCAGGGGTGTAGCTCAGATGTAGAATGCCGCTGGGTTCAATCCCCAGTACTACAAAATTAATCAATTAGTCAATTAATTTGTTTAAAAATAGCCAGGCATGGTGGTGCACACCTGTAATTCCACTTGGGAGGCTGAGACAGGAGGATCACAGGTTTGAGGCCACCCTCAGCAATTTAGCGAGACTGTCAGCAACCTAGTGAGACCTGTTTCAAAAACAAAAACAGGGCTGGGAGTGTAGCTCATAGGCAAAACGCCCCTAGGTTCAATCATGTTTACCATATCCATAAAATATGAATAGAATCATGTTTACTATGTCCATAAAAAATCACGTTTTAAAAAATCATGTTTAAAGCCGGGCATGGTGGCGCACACTTGTAATCCCAGTACTTGGGAGGCAGAGACCGGAGGATCCGGGTTTGCGGTCAACCTCAGCTACTTAGTGAGGCCCTCCGCAACTTCATGAGACCTGGCTTCAAAATAAAGTATAAAAAATAGGGCTGGAGGTATAGCTCAGAGGTAGAACGCCCCTGGGTTCAATCCCTGGTACCGCAAAAAAAAAAAATGATGTTTACTACATCCATGAAATATGAATAGAATAAGTACATCTACAAAACTAATGAAGCCAGGTGCAGTGGCGCACACCTGTAATCCCAGTATTTGGGAGGTTGAGAAAGGAGGATCACAGGTTTGCAGCGAGCCTCAGCAACCTTGTGAGGCCCTCCACAACTTAGTGAGACCCTGTTTCCAAATTAAAAATAAAAATAAAAAATAAGGCTGGGGGTGTACCTCAGAGTTAGAATGTCTCTGGGTTTAATCCCTAGTACCACAAAAAAGACAAAACAACTAAATGAACCCAGTCCTTCAGGGAAGAGGTGTTGGGCAGCTGGAGAAAAAGGGGAACATTTTATTCTATTGAATTAGTCAGCTTTCTCTTCTGTACAAAATACCTGAGAGGAAAAGTTAGCCAGGCTTGGTGGCACACGCCTGTAATCCCAGTACTTGAGAGGCTGAGACAGGAGGGTCATAGATTCAAGGCCAGCTTCAGCAACTTAGTGAGGTCCTCAGAAGTTTAGTGAGACCCCATTGCAAAATAAAAAATAAGCTGAGCATGGTGGTGCATGCTTGTAATCCCAGTACTTGGGAGGCTGAGACAGGAGGATTGCAGGTTCAAGGAAAACCTCAGACCCTGTTTCAGAAGAAAAAGAAAATAGGGCTGGGGGTGTAGCACAGAGGTAGAATGCCCCTGGGTTCAATCCCCAGTGCCACAATAAATAAATTAATTAATTAACTAAAAAGAAAGTAGGGCTGGGGTAGCTCAGAAATAGAATGCCTCTGGGTTCAATCCCCAGTACAAAAATAAATAAATGAGGAAAAGTATTTTGGCTGACAGTTTGGGAGGCTTTAGTCCATGGTCAGTTGTCCTGTTGCTTTTGGGCCTGTGGCAGGACAGCACATGACAGAGGTAACTGCTCACCTCATGATAGCAGCGAACTAGCTGAAAGAGAAGAAGAAAGGCCAGTTCCCATTGGCCCCTTCAAGGACACACCCCTTAACTAGAAGACCTCCCATTCATGCCCCATCTTTTAAAGTTTCCACCAACCTGGGCACAGTGGCACAGACTTGTAATCCCAATACTTAGGAGGCTAAGATAGAAGGATCACAGGTTTGAGGCCAGCCTCAGAAACCTAGCGAGTCCCTGTTTCAAAACAAAATATAATGTTTAGAAAAGAGGCTGGAACTAGGCACAGTGGCGCATGCTTGTAAACTCAGTATTTGGGAGGCTGAGACAGGAGGATCACAGGTTTGAAGCCAGCCTTGGCAATGTAGTGAGACCCTCAGCAACCTAGCGAGAACCTGTTTCAAAACACAAATTTATAAAGGGCTGGTGTGTGGGGGGGTGTGGCTCAGAGATAGAATGCCTCTGGGTTCAATCCCTAGTACCACAAAAAGAAAAGGGGTGGGGGGGTGCTGGGAGCCAGGTATATAGTGGTACATGACTATAATCCCAGTACTTGGGAGGCTGAGACAGGAGGATCACAGGTTCAAGGCCAGCCTCAGCAACCTAGTGAGACCCTCAGCAACTTAGCGAGACTCTGTTTCAAAATAAAAAATATGTCTGGGGGTGTAGCTCAAAGATAGAACACTCCTGGGTTCAATCCCCAGTACCAAAAATAAATAAATAGCTCAGAAGTAGAATTACCCTGGGTTCAATCCCCAGTACCAAAAAATAAGCTCCCAACACCTCCCAGTAGCACGAAGGGCTGGGGACCAAGCCTTTAGCACATGGGCCTTTGAAGGATACATCCAAAGCATAGCATCTATACTCTTAGACCTTTTGAATTTGAACCATGTGAACGGGTTACCTATTCAAAATAAATATGAATGCAATTCACTAATTTCAAGAGTGTACTCTAGCCGGGCATGGTGGCGCATGCTTGTAATCCCAGTACTTGGGAGGCTGAGACCAGAGGATCCAGGTTCACGGCCAACCTCAGCTACTTAGTGAGGCCCTCCGCAACTTAGTGAGACCCTGTTTCAAAATAAAGAATAAAAAATAGGGCTGGGGGTGTAGCTGGGAGGTAGAATACCCCTGGGTTCAATCCCCGGTACTGCAAAAAAAAAAAAAAAAAGGAGTCTACTCTAAAAGATATTCAGAGTTCTTTCAATGCGGATGAAAAATGGTATCATCCCCTTAAAACAGCAAAAATGTGCTGGTCCATGGTACTGAATAAATGTTTGGACTGAACGGTGTAATTCTGCCTAGCACTGTTTGCTACACTGAACAGGCAGACTCCTTAGTTTCTTAGTCTTTCCCGGCTCGTTGTCAAGCTTCACTCTCTTCCAGTCTGTTCCAGTCTTCCAGTCTGTTCCTTCTGGGTCTCAAACTGAAGATGCCTTTGCAATATGATGTAGAGGAAGAGCAAGCAAGAGTTGCTGTGTTAAAGGAGTCTTGTTCTATGGGAATCTCTTACTTCCATGAATCCTATTTTACTGCCTCCTGCTCCTTACCCCTCCCTCACCCCAAGTATCCCAGATTTTCTGCCTTGGTCCTATAACAGCAGATGCATAAGTACTATTTACCCTGCAGGCAATAATTTAGGACATTTATGCCTGAGCTGCTCAGAATCTGGAATCTCCATCTTGGTCACCACTGTATCCCTGAAACCTAGTGCAGGGTCTGCTACATGGAAGCTCTCAAAAAATATTTGTTAGCCGGGCATGGTGGTGCACACTTGTAATCCCAGTACTTGGGAGTCTGAGATAGGAGGATCGCAGGTTCATGGCAGCTTCAGCAACTTGTGAGGCCCTCCGCAACTTAGTGTGACCCTGTTTCAAAATAAAGTATAAAATAGGGCTGGGGGTGTAGCTTAGAAATAGAATGCCCCTGGAGCTGGGCGTGGTGGCGCACGCTTGTAATCCCAGTACTTTGGGAGGCGGAGACCGGAGGATCCGGGTTCGCAGCCAGCCTCAGCTCTCTCGCTCTCTCTCTCCCTGTCTCTTTCTCTCTCTCTCTCTACCTAGTGAGGCCCTCCACAACTTCGTGAGACCCGGTTTCAAAATAAAGCATAAAAAAATAGGGCTGGGGGTGTAGCACGGAGGTAGAACGCCCCTGGGTTCATCCCCGATACCGAAAAAAAAAAAAAGAAATAGAATGCCCCTGGATTCAATCCCTAGTACAACAACAACAAAAAAAAAATTGTCAAAGGAATGAATCAATGAATTCAGAATGAAAATAAACACCTGTTTGAAAATGGTTGACACAGATTCATGATCCATAAGTAAGCGCTTACAAGAAGCACTGGATGTTTATGGTCATCACTAAACTTTGCAGCTTGACTTCCTTCCCAAAGGGCAACAACGCTTTTCTACAAAGTGTCTTGTACTTTGCAAAGAGGAAATAGAGTAGACCAGTTTATAAAATGGAGTATCAGTCACCTTTAATAGAGGCCTTGTTTCAAGTCATAAGCAGGAATCACCAGGCAGAAGTATTTGTTTGCAAGTTCTCTATTGTTTCTTGCAGCATAGGGAAACTGTTTCGTGGGTGATCAAGACAGAAGTATCTGTGAGAGGAGGGTTCATGAACACTGACTCAGGCAGGCAGTGGGTGGGGAGGAAGAAAAAGCTGAACACATTTAAAACAAGTAAGAAAAAAATGCCTGCTGGATTACATTCAGGCCTCCAACAAAGCAGCTGAACATTGACAAACTGCTCCCCACACTAGGCCAGCCTGAAAAAGAAGCTTAGGAGGGTTGGCCAGGGTCGTTATTCTCAAGGGGGAGGATCTGGGAAAGGTAAGACCCAGGAGAGTCAGTCATAGGCTTACTTTTCTTTAGTGCTTTATGCTTTACAAAGTGTTTTTGGATGTTACCTCATCCAGGGAGTCTTTCAGTGCCTGTACCACTGGGATGATTCTGCAGAGCCCCTCATTGATTCCACAGTGTTCCTAAAAAGGTAAATGGAGGCAGGCATGGTGGCACACGTGTAATCCCAGTACTTGGGAGGCTGAAACAGGAGGATCACAGGGTTGCAGACAGCCTTAGCAACTTAGCGAGGCCCTTTGGAACTTTGAGAGACTGTTTCAAAGGCAAAAAATAAAATAGGGCTGGGGGTATAGCTCGGAGGTAGAATGCCCCAGGGTTCAATCCCCAGTAATACAGACACACACACACACACACACACACACACACACACACACACAGATGGAGGGGTGTTTCACATAAGTATTTGTCTCCTTTCTCTGGGACAGTTCCCAGTGGAAAAAGGATTCCAGACACCAGGATGGTGACTCAAGACATTTGGCCAAAAGCCTGGCTGAAACAGGTAAAGTCAGGTCTCTCTGTCTCCCTGCCTCTGTGCACCACCCTTTCAGGTTCCCAGATGGGTGGCATTTCCTGTCCTAGGGCTTCCCCTGGCACTGCTTACTCAGCCTGCCCGTCCTGAACTGGGCTCCATCGCCTCTGCCTGCTGTGCCTGCCCAGGTTTGTTCTCAGTACCATCACATTCTTCCCCCGCCACCACCTGTCTATCTCAGGTCCTGTCCATTCCTCATAGGCTTCTCAGTTGCATCACTTGCTATCTGCAGAATCTGCCCACTTGGTTCTCATACAACTATGAATGTTTCTGAACTCTGTTTTTCTTCTGAGTACAATGCGTTGGAATCAGATATAGACCGGAGCACAGATTTTCAAACTGGCGTGCTGTCTCACCTCAGATGCAGGTTAAATACACAGGTGAACCCAAATCTCCTGAGTTCAAGTCACAGGCCTCGTGTGTCTGTGTTTGTTTGTTTTTGTTTTTTTGTGGTACTGAGGATTGAACCCAGAGGCATTCTACCTGTGAGCTACACCCCCAGCCCTATTTTATTTTATTTGAAAATAGGGTCTTGCTAAATTGCTTAGAGCCTCGCTAAGTTGCTGAAGCTGGCCTCAAACCTATGATCCTCCTGTCTCAGCCTCCAAGTACTGGGATTAAAGGCAATGCCACCTCACCCGGCTTGCATCTGTGTTTTTAAAAGCTCAGGGACAGCTGGGCATGGTGGCGCACACTTGTAATCCCATTACTTGGAGAGCTGAGACCAGAGGATCGGGGTTCTCGGCCAGCCTCAGCTACTTAGTGAGGCCCTCCGCAACTTAGTGAGACCCTGTTTAAAAAATAAAGAATAGCCGGGCGTGGTGGCGCACGCTTGTAATCCCAGTACTTTGGGAGGTGGAGACCGGAGGATCCGGGTTCGTGGCCAGCCTCAGCTGTCTCTCTCTCCCCCCGTCTCTCTCTACTTAGTGAGGCCCTCTGCGACCCGGTTTCAAAATAAAGTATTAAAAATAGGGCTGGGGGTATAGCGTGGAGGTAGAATACCCCTGCGTTCAATCCCCGGTACCGCAAAAAAAAAAAAGAATAAAAAATAGGGCTGGGGGTGTAACTTGGAGGTAGAATGCCCCTGGGTTCCATCCCTGGTACTGCAAAAAAAAAAAAAAAAATCTCAGGGGCCACTGAAGGGCCCAAACCTTGGGAATCAGTGTCATATTAACTGATCTGGTTAAGAAAAATAAAACAGTTAGCTGGGCGTGGTGGCGCACGCTTGTAATCCCAGTACTTTGGGAGGCGGAGACCCGAGGATCTGGGTTCGCAGCCAGCCTTAGCTCTCTCTCTGTCTCTCTGTCTCTCTCTCTCTCTCCATCTCTCTCTCTCTCTCTCTCTCTCTCCGTGTCTCTCTCTCTCTCTCTCTCTCTCTCTCTCTACTTAGTGAGGCCCTCCGCAACTTCGTGAGACCCGGTTTCAAAATAAAGTATAAAAAATAGGGCCAGGGGTGTAGTGTGGAGGTAGAACACCCCTGGGTTTAATCCCCGGTACCGCAAAAAATAAAATAAATAAATAAAACAGTTGCATCAGCAAACTTGACTTGCACTTTACTTGTTCCTATTTTCTAAACTCTTCTGAATTATACCTGTATCTTTCTTCCTGCTTATTCAAATTCTCTTGGTCCAAGTGTTAGATAGTTCAGATCACTGGGGCTTAAGTTGGCCTCCAGGTGTCCAATGTTGTAGGTTTTTTGGAGGGGGAGGGATAAATAACACCCTCTTTCCCCTCCTGAAAGTATAACCAGTTGAAAGATACATGCAGAATTCAATAGATGGAGATCCAAATACTGCCTTCATTATTAACAAAGCTGATTGGAGAACACAACTCTGAATCAGTTGAACTCAGTAATGTACCTCCACATCAGCCCCCTAATTGCAGGTATAATTACCCAGTCACTTAGCACATCCAGATACCTCCAGGCCCCGTAAACCAGGACAGAGCAGGTGGGAATGCAAGAAGGCACAAAAGGCAAAGAAGGAGAAGAAGGAAGAAGAGGAGAAGAACAACAAGGAGGAGAAATAGAAGACAGGAAAGGAGAGAAAAAAGGTAAAAAAAAAAAAAAAGTAGAGAAGGGGCTGCTGGAGGTGTAGCTCAGTGGTAGAGTGCTTGCCTAGCATTAATAAGGTACTGGGTTTGATCCCAAGCACTACAACAACAACAAATGAGAGGAAAAGGGAAAAAGAAAAAGCAGACCCAGTTCACTATTTTTAAGCTCATTAACCAGAAAACTTAATTCTCTTTCCTTCTAATCACAACACCAGTTGACTCAGACTTTGGGTTCCAAAAACATGTTTTCTTCTTTTTTTGTTCTGGGGATTAGACCCAAGGGCATTCTGCTTCCAAGCTATCCCCCCAGCCCTATTTTCTATTTTTTTAAATTTTGAAACAGGTTCTTGCTAAGTTGCCGAGGCTGGCGGTGAACCTGCGATCCTCCTGTCTCAGCCTCCCAAGTACTGGAATTACAAGCATGTGCCACCACACCTGGATAATTTGATTATCCAATAAATAAATATTTATTTATTTATTATTTATTTGTGGTACTAGGGATTGAACCCAGGGGCATTCTACCTCTGAGCTACACCCCCAGCCCTGTTCTTTTGTTCTTTACTTTGAAACAGGGTCTCACTAAGTTGCGGAGGCCTCACTAAGTAGCTGAGGCTGGCCGCGAACCTGCGATCCTCCTGTCTCAGCCTCCCAAGCACTGGGATTACAAGCGTGCGCCACCACGCCCAGCTTCCAATAAACATTTAGTGAGTGCACACTAAGTGCCAGGCACTCTACTAGATTCTGCAGGTAAAACAATGAGCAAAATCAGACATGGGATACCTCCTTGGGCAGTGGAAGGAGACATATATTAAATTATCAAAACAAGTGCAAAATATTTTAGTCAGGTGAAGTCCGAGAAACTGACTCAGGCTGATTAAACAGACAGGAATCCATTGGGAGGACACCAGGTGGTTCAGACGATCACAGGGAATGCTGCATGTCTGGCTGACAAAACAGACCTGGCCTTCTGGAGCTGGGCAAGAAAGGGAGCCAGGGGACTCACCTGCCCGGTATTCTGTTGGGCATTTCTCCCCCGCCTGCAAACAGGTATGGAGTTCCTAAATCCAGAGCCTCTTGAGATTAGATTCCCATTTCTTTTTTTTTTTTTTTTTTTTTTTTTTTTTTTT
>PVJS01059871.1:0-11392 GCA_004027185.1 Glis glis
ACCGGGTCTCACGAAGTTGTGGAGGGCCTCACTAGGTAAAGAGAGAGAGAGAGAGAGAGGGAGAGAGAGAGAGAGAGAGAGAGCTGAGGCTGGCCGCGAACCTAGATCCTCCGGTCTCCACCTCCCAAAGTACTGGGATTACAAGCGTGCACCACCACGCCCGGGCGGGGATCTCTTTCTACATCCTGTCAGTGATGTCTGACACAACCCCATTGGTGTACAGGTATTGCAAATGTCCACATCACACTTCATGATGGAGTTGAAGGTAGTCTCACAGTTGCTGCAGGAGCCCATACCCAGGGAGAAGGGCCTGAAGAGTGCCTCTGGATGTCGGAACCCGACTGCTTGTAGATGATGGTGATCACCTGGCCATCAGGCAGCTCGTAGCTCTTCTCCAGGGAGGAGAAGGACTCAGTGGCTATCATTCACTACTCAAGGTCAGGCTTTTCCCTGAGACCATGCAGGGTCTTTCATAGTGCTAAAGCTAAAGACACTCCTGGTAAGGATCCTGGTGGTCTGTCAGGTCCCAGCCAGCATGGCATGGGAAGGCAGTGCCCTTGCAAATGGACACTGTGTAAATGACTCCATGTCAGAATGGGAATGCCAGTGGTGAGCCCAAAGGCACACAGGGACAGCATGGCTTGGCTGGCCATGTATATGGCCCTGATGTTGAAGGTCTCAAATGTGATCTGTGCCATCTTCTCCCTGTTGGCCTTAGAGTGCAAGGGCGTCTCAGTCAGCAGCATCGGGTGCTCCTGGGAGGCCAGGCAAGCAGGCACAGCTTGCGGTAGAAGGTGTGGTGCCCTATTTTCTCCATGTCATTACGTTTGATGATGGATGATACCCTCTTCGATGGGGTCAGGGCCAGGATGCTGCACTTCCTCTGGGTCTCATCATTCAAATAGGAGTCCTTGTGGTTCATACCCGCCATCATAACCTGGTTCCAGGATGCCTAAAGGGAGAGGAATGTGGCCCAGGGGGCGACAACCCCAGAAAAGCCAGCTTTGCCTGTACTAGAGCCATTGCCAGTAATGATTGTGGCGATTTCTTCTTCCATTGCGATGGGTGGAGGACCCTGCAGGTTGCTCTAAAGTGTGCAGCACTGGCCAGAGGCAGGAGCGACGCCATTGTTTTTATTTACTTCATTAACTATATCACTACCTGTGTGTAAATAGACCATATATAAGAGACTTCTCTGTCTCTTTTATTTATCTTATTCTCTCATTAATTAATTAGTAATTCTTGGAAGTCAATCAACTAGAATAAAACCACAATTTCCTGAATTGGCTTCTCGTCCTAATTACTTCTTTAATTGCCATTTTTATCATTTTCTATCCTCTTTAATTCAATATCCTCTTAATGGATCTCTAAATTTTGTATCTCTCTTCTGCATGGTAAAAACATATGTTTGTGCAACACACATCTATTGTCATTCTTCTAAAGTCTTTGAATGATTTTATGGTTCTTCAGTACTTGGGGCTAAAAAAAATTTTTAGTTTTGTCTTATTACTACATAAACTAGGTTGCTCCTACAGAGTACTGGTAATGATTTCTCCCCAAATATCATAAAACCTCTGTATTTGTTCATAGAAGTTTCCCTTTCATGTTATTTGAGATGTAAATCCGGCTCAAACATCACCCCCTCTGTAAAATTGCTCTCCTAATCTGAGGGCTCAGAGAGAGTGTGATCTTTGATTTCACTATAGGGAACACCTGATCAATGGGACTAGAGCTCGAGAAACCTAGGTTCTCATCCCTAGAAAGCATTTAGATCTTTCTTTTGTAAAAATATCATATGTTTTCAGGTGGCTAAATGACAAACACTATATTAGGGTTTTTTTTAATTTTAAATGAAAGATCCACATTTAAAAAAAATTTATGTGATTTATTTTACCCTATTGTTTCTTAACCTCCTTACCACAAAGATCAAGAGCAAATAAAACATATTATTTTGGTTTTCTCTATATTTACCAGAAGTTTTTTATTTTGCAACAGGGTCTTGTTTGGTTGCTGAGAGTCTCGCTAAGTTGCTGAGGCTGGCTTCGAACCTGCAATCATCCTGTCTCAGCCTTCCAAGCACTGGGATTTACAGGTGTATGTCACCACACTGGCTTTAACAAATATTTTTTATAACATTAGCATCCTGGTGATTTCAGGTCTACATCAGTGGCAGTTGTGACCATGAGTTAAATAAATGAGTAAACTAGATCACGGGAATCCATCAGACTTTAGCAGAGTGACTCCTATGCCTCTCACTTCCATTTCAGAAGGGCGGATGCCTCAGAGGTGAGTGACTTTGATGGGGCTGCAGCTGCTTTGGCAGCTCAGGTGTATGGTCACAGTAACCATAACTGTACGTAAGACCATCTCCTTATGTTCCAGGCACCTTGAGAACACCAACATATCCATATAATTCATCTCTTTCCTTTTAAAGATATATGTCACAAATACAGTCTTTTATTTTCTCTGTGATGGTAATATATACTATACACTGGCCATGTTCATACTTCACAACAATATCCTAATTTCTGGATACACTGATTACACCAGTAGGAGTGAAAGTGGGAAAGGAAATAGTAGCACTGCGTGTTATGTCAACAGACCCTCGGGATGATTGTCATCAGTCTCAGCAGTTGTGAAGTCTTTCCACCTCAAGGGTGTATTTAGTTCCTGCTATAATATACAAACACTGAGAGAAACCAAGACTGATAATTGGGAAACCTACTTGGAGAATTAGGGAAATGTAAAGGAAGAGAGTTCTAAGAGAAGTCTTTCTTCTAATTTGGATAACAGCTCAAAATCTTAAGGTAAGGGTGGTTTTGTATATGCCCTTCAGTGGTGCTAATTCATCATACTAGAAACAAAATTCAATAAAATACTTTAGGTTACATGGAGGGGCTTCAATATAACATGTTCATATATGACAGTGGATTTACCTGTCTGTGCCGATTTGTTTTGTTCTATTTTTTCATTAGCTAGCTGAAAAGTTATTTCACATCTAAAATGGTGTGATACTCTATTCCTCATTCTGTAAATTTGTCATTAGTCAATGTTATATTGAACAAATCAACTTAGATTTAATAACTTAAAAGATGTATTTAGGATAGCACTAAGCAGGCAGGCCAACCTTGTACCAGGATAGATTTTCCCCCAGGAAAAAAAAAATGAAAAGTTATTATACTATACATTTTACATTGTACAACATGATAGTATAAAAATAGATTTCTAAAGCAATCAACTAAAATGGAACCCAGGCCTTTGAAAATCCTCAATTCCAAAAAAGAATTTTAATTTATCTTCACTTAAATGATGATGGAAGAAGTATTTTACAAAAATAAGCCAATATAGTTCAATTTGTACTATCAAAATCTGGATATTTTAATCTAAACTATAGGGTCTAAAACCAGGCATATTGAACATTTAAACAAACCCAGTTAATTTTATATCAGAAAAGCTGTGTGCATGTTTGTTTGTACCACTTTGAACCTCACTATGATGTATAATTACAGTGCACCAATAAAAGCATAAAAATACAAAATGATCATTCATTACATAAATGATACTGAGATATACCCACCTCTTCAAACTCCCTGATCTTAAGGCAATACTCCTATTTTGGTACAGAACCAAAACCAAAACTAAAGAAAATCCCTGGAAGTAGTATTAGGTCATCATAATTAGACTCTGAGACCCTATGTCCTATAGTTACAAAGATACATACCTCCGAGCTTTTCCTATTTTGATACAAGGGGTACCAGATTCATGGATGTGAGTAGAAATCCAGGTTTGATTTTTTTTCCCACTAGTGACAAATAAGTATTTAAAGGGAGAAGCGTACCACCTGCTCTCTGAGATCTGACATTTCTCACAACTCGGTAGGACACAGAGTGATAGCCTGTGAGAGACAGTGAACATGTGTGGGCAGGGAACATGACTGCCCTCCGCAAAGCAGCGGGAGGACATGGTTGTGTTTGAGCTGAGCTTCACTGAAGAAAGCGCCAGCACACATACGGTGAGTGAACACCTGTTCTGGGCAGTCACAGACGTGACAGCGATGAGATGAGCAATCATGTGCTTTGCAGATGGTCACACAAAACGCAAGACCTTCTATATGTGTAGTCCCATTGGGATACATGAACTGCTCTGTCCTAATGCGGATAAGGTTTTGCATTATACTGCGGAGGGCACCATACACTTGTATGAAACTAGGAGTATTATGTAGCAAAATGTGTTGTTATAAGATTGTGAATAATAAACCACTGTTAATACCAGAGATACTTGGATAAAATAGCATCTCTATTACTAAGAATTACTAAGCTTTTGTGGTTATTGTTGTTGATCAAAAGGAAAACAAAGCAATCGAGGCAAATACTGTTTTTTCCTTCTCTGAATGAGCCTTAGGAGGAAATAAGGCAGTTAGGTAAAATCAAATGTAACTCGTTCTTGCCCTTACTTCTTGTAAAGGCTTGGGGAATGTTGACTAGGAAGGTGTTCTTCCTATCATAAATGCAAAACAGTAAGAAACACTATAAAAAGCCAATATCATATTTCTTTTTTTTTTTCTTTTGGTACTGGGGATTGAAGCCAGGGACATTCTACCTCTGAACTTCACCCCCAGCCCATTTTTTCATTTTTTATATTGAAAAAGGGTTTCACTAAGTTGCTGAAGCTGGCCTCAAATCTGCAAGCCTTCTGTCTCAGCTTCCCAAGTACTGGGATTACATGTATGAGCCACCATGCCAGGATCCCATATTACATTTCTTGAAGAATACTTCCTTTTAAAATGATATCATGAATTCCAGATATACTTCTTCAACTTATCTGAAAAAAAAAGATAAGTCGTGTAAATGAGGAAGGGACATGACATCTGCAAATTTCCTCATGCATTCTGAGTAAGGACCATCTGATGTTATAAGATTATTTTCCTAGAGAAAATACAAAAGAAAGTTGCATTTGTCATATTTTAACATAAGTGGAACTCTTTCATCCTTAAATCTGCTTTGGTTTTAAGTCCTTCTTTCAGTTTACACATGTAGCTAATGTAAATGGGTTTAAAATAAGTGATGCTTTATTCCTCTGGGAAGAATACACGAGATGATTTATAAAAAGAAGAAAAGCTCTGTTTACCAGTTTGAAGTTTCCTGGGACACGGGCTGCACCAGCTTCTCTCATTTCTTGCCTCTGAATGGGAAGAAGGCTGTTGGGTGGAAAAATTTTCACACCAGGGGCAGGGGCAGTTACAGTGGTGGCAGCAAAGCCTGTAGTCTCCATGAGCCATGGAGACATGGGAGGCTGGCTCATAGAGACTCCCCATAGAAATGGGCTCAGAGAGACTCCCCAGAGAGACATACTCAGAGATAAACCCATAGACACTGGTTCATAGAGGCTCCCAAAGAGACTGGCTCAGAGAGACTCCCCATAGAGATGGACTCAGAGAGACTCCCCAAAGGGAACTTACGCAAACATCTATCTTCTTCATAATCTGAAAGCCAGAAGTAGGAGAAGGAGAAATAAGATGAGAAAAACAGCAAATCATTATTTCTTATGCAAGCCCTTAAGTTCAACTAATGAATAGCTATTTTCAATTCTCATGATGCTATCAAAAACAGCATTTAAAACTTTGTTGTTTATGGTGAAATTACTTTGAAGGAAGTTAAGCAGAATTTAAGATAAAGCCATTTAAACTTTCTTAAATCTATACTTGGAAAAGAAAAGACCTGACTTCAGTAGGTAAGTCACCTTGAGCTACATGGTAATATTCCTATAGAAGTATTGTATAGTTATAAAAGAGTTCTAATGTAGTAGCCACAAAACATGTTACAGTTTCTACTATACTATTAATTAGTTTTCTGATATTTGTAAAAATTTTGCTAGGCTACACTTTCTTCATTTATAAAAGCAAAGATGCTGGTCTGAGTTCCTGTTGGTGTCTGGCACTGCATGATTCTGGACTGTACAACAAATATCTAAATGCATGATGGGTGGGCTTGTGGTTCATCTCTATTGAAGGTCTATAGAAGAATATTGGTAAATAAGACTAATTCAGAAATTAATTTTAAAGTTTTCTTTGCCCCTAAGGTCTTTACTTCATTGATTATTAAAATAATTTTTCCAAAGAAATGTTGTTCTATAATGCTTCTTGATAATAATGTGTCACACTCAAATTCTTTGTATCAGTTGAAAGAAAGCCTTTCTAGAAATTTTAGTAACTAAAATGATTATATTTTAAATGAGCAAGACCAGTAGAAAAGGGTTTCACCCAAAATTCTTAAAATAGCCTTAAGTCTAGGTTATGATAGAGAGTTCTAGAAAGGCATAATTATTATCATGTGGAAAGGATGAATACCTTAAATATTATCTGTGCTTAGTAGGTATCTAAAAATATAATTTTGTATAAATAGCTTTGCTAAAAGTAAAATAATTTCTGAATAATGTATTTGTTAATGAACTGGATTTTCAGAAGTTTAAAAAGTCTTGTAAATAATAGAAATGTATAGATGAAATCTATTGTCCTATTCAACAATGCATTGCTTCATTTTTCCTTTATTCATTGATTTTACTATTTTTTATTTTTTACTATTTTGTGTGTGGTAGTGGGGATTGAACCCAAGGGGCATTCTACCTCCGAGATACACTCCCGGCCCTTTTTATTCTTTGTTTTGAAACAGTGTCTCACTAGATTTCTGAGGCTGGTCTCTAATGTGTGATCCTCCTGTCTCAGCCTCCCAAGTACTGAGATTACAGGTGTGCACCACTATGCCCAGCTTCACTGATTTTATAATAGTCACTGAGAACCATCTATGTTCCTATCACTTGACTAATAACATTGATTAAAATTACAGCAAAATATTGACAACAAGGAATCATCATGACAAATTGTCCAAGAGCATTGTGGATGACATTTCAGAGGTCATGACAATTGAGGTTGAAAATTGAATTAGATTTCTATGATGGACATGAGTAAAGTACTTAACACAGTAGGGAATGGTTTATAAAATCCATTGGGACATGAAGGAAAATGGCACATACAGGAAAGTGGAAGTCCCTGGGAAAGATTATTGTGAGAAGGAGTGCTTGTTGATGTGCGAGAGGGGCAGAAGGTGATGTTGGAAATGTAGGCAAGGACCAGAATATCCAAGGTTCAATATCATTCCAAAAAAGTTTAGACTTCATCCTGTACCTATGGGAACTAACTTTTAAGCAAGAAAAATGATATAATCAGAATTCAGTTTTAATTTAGTTCCCTGTAAATTATGGATAATAGATGATTAGATGAGAGATATGTTGATGAGTAAAGCCATAGCAGTTTGTCAGGGGAAATGATGATTTATTAAAAGTGGGCAGTGATTACATTATGCAGAATAAGGAAAGGAATTTAATATCTAGTATGGCATATGGAAGAGTATTGGTGAGAGAGTGAGGTGAAGACAAGGTAAAGAACTATAACTGTGCCCACATTTCAGACTTGCTTAGATAAAGGCCATAGGAGGGGATAGCAGATTTGACAGTGCTACACATAAGAAATGCATTTTTTTTGTGTTTGCTCAGTATTTACATTAGGCCTGATACATTTCTGAAACTGTACAATCCATGGTGTTACACTGCAAGCCTAATAATTAGGAATTTTGCAGTATTGACAGGAGTATAGACAAGAATGTAATTAAATTACTATCTTGCACAATTTTATAATTGCAAGCACTATACACTAATTCCGACAATTTTAATCTGCAAATAAGTGTATCAAAAGAATATGGGATAATCTAAAGAACTACCTAAAGCTGCAAATCAACGTTTGAAGTTATAGTACCTGAAAGCAGTGTGCAATAAGTTACATTAGGTCTGCTGTGAGCCAAGAGCTGCCATCTCCATGGCCCTAGAAATTGATCTGGTGACATCTGTAACCTCCAGAGAGCAGCCTTAGCCCCACCATTTCTTTGCATCATTAATACTTGATTTGATGTTCAGGAAGACTCCTCTGATTGCTAGAACCTAGGACATATGACTTACACATTACTGCAAAAAGGGTTTGAGCATATGAGAAGCTGGTAGCCACAGCTTCATAGCAAGATTCATGATGTAGACAAGTGGGCAACACCCCCCAATTTTTTTTAAAGTGTAGATTCAAGGTGGCAAAAAAACTTTAAAAAACGGTAAGGAAATTAAAGAGGTCTGAGGTATATCTTGGAGGAAGAATGCACCTGGGTTCAATCCCCAGTACCAAAATAAAGTATAAATGACATTTTTGGGGGGGTTTTCTTCTGATACACTTAAAAGAGAAAACTCAAAAGTGTTAAAATTTTACTGCAGAATAAAATAAAAGTAATGTAAATAAAAATGTATTATAAATTTTTAAAAAAGGAAACTTATAGGAATGGTACCTAACACAGTTTAGTAGGGCCAGATGTTAATCATGGAAGAAATGATGCCTACAATGAGGTCTGATGCATGGGTAAGAATAAAAATCACAGAACTCAGAAGCTGAGAAAGGGGGTGATGAGCATTAGAAATGGAGATAAAAATGAATGTTATGTTCAAGCAAAGTTTGTGTTTATGTGTTTGTGTAATTGATTACCAAGTGCGGAGTTGGGGTTGTTAAATCATGGCAAAGATAGAACTTCATACTATGAAGGATCTTATGAAAACCGTTAAGGAGACCAAATGTTTTTATGAAAATAAAATGGAGCATTTCCAAGATGGCGACTGAGGGAGACACCAAGTCATGATTCCTCTGAGACTCTGATCTCAATTGCTATGAAAACAGCTTCTTGGACAAGAGGAGAAAAGCACTGAAAAATTGAACTAAACAACAAAAAATTTGAAACATGACAGAATCAAAGCCAGAGGACAGTAAAAAGCTCCAAGCACATTAACTAGGGGATGGTGGTGGTGGCAGCGGCAGCAGCGCCATCTTGGCCAGACCTCACTGGCAGCTACCGGCATTGTGACTTCCACAGACTGCCAGCAAAGAATCCAGTGACCTGTTGTAAATCCAGCAACTGCAGATCAAAAGCAACGGAAGCGAGCAGCAACTCGCTCCATGCTAGACAGAGACCCAAATGCCCAGAAGCCTGACCAGAACCTGTGGCAGCGTGGCTGAGCCCACCCTCTCCCCCAGAGATTAACAAGACCTTAAGTCAACGAGCTGTCCCAGGGGGATACCACCTAGCATGACCACAGGGACTTGTGTGGCAAGCAATAGACTCGCAGGGTCTGAGACTTTGCAGATCACTCCTGTACAGGTGGGAGTGGGGTCTGCTGTAAGACACAATATGAACACAGATAAGTAGACAGCCCCTGGTGACATTCAGATGAGACAGAACTACAGCCCACAGGTCACAGTGCCCTTGCAGGGTTTCTGGGGATTGCCACAGGACACACAGTCATGGGACCTGGGAAAAAATCAGACCAACCCAGCCTTCTCTGTGGAAAACACGGATTTCCGTGTTTGCACAGAGTTGGGTCAAAGCGACATCCACTGCTTCTGTAGGCAAAGAGAGACATAGGCACGGGGTCCCACATTAGTGACACCCACCATATGTGTAGACAGAGAGAGGCATAGGGACAGGCCCAATGGAGAATGCTGAGACACATGCTTGCAGCAGGAGGGGGACCAGCGACACTGGGTGCTTGCAGGGCACAAACTGCCAAGCTCACACCTCTGGCTCTACTCCATATTACAGAGGCAACAGAGAGGTCCCTGGAACTGAACACCTGGAACCCATCAACATCAGCATTGCAGCAGGCAGAAGGAACCATAGAGTAACTGCAACCCATTACTGATAATCTACAGGCAGAAAAACAGTGGGGGGATACAGGACGTAGATTTCAAAGTCAGTTTTAAAGGGTAATAAGCACACAACAAAGAGCTGAGAATAACTATTCAGTAAAGGCTATTCACCTTTAAAGCTCACCTAGAAGTAAATATCTACCTACAGAATAAGATACTATAAAGGGAGAGAGATTAGACATAGGAAACCTAAAGAGTGAGAGAGAGAGCTACCAAAAACAACAAAGATATAAACTTAAGAAACCTGAAATTATGAGAGGAAAGAATTGCAAAGAAACAATGAGCTCCCACAATCCCACAACAACAGAAACCACTAACACAGAATTGCAAAGATTGCCAAAAGGACAATTCAGAACTTTAATAGTAGAAATGATATAAGATTTCTGAAAAGAATTCAGAGAGAGCCTAAAAGTAATGAAGGATCAGATAAACAAAGAATCTGTAACCCTGACCAAGAATCAAAAGTAATCTCTAAAGGAAGTGAAGGATGCAATAATTAAAATGAAGGGATCAATACAAACTATCAACAATAGACTAGACCACATGGAAAACAGAATCTCACTCTTAGAAGATGACCTCTCCAAAAATGAATGCAAAGTATATAATTTAGAAAAAAAACAATTCAACAGCATGAATTGGACATTGAAGAGATCTTGGCCAATCTTAAAAGAACAAACCTAAGAATAATAGGCATAGAAGAGGGAATAGAAGCTGAAACAAAAGGAATCAATAATCTCTCCAGAGAAATAATATTAGAAAAATTTCCAAACAGAAAAAGAAAAAGAGGTTGACATACAGGTGCAGGAAACATATAGAACCCCCAATAGACAAGGTCAGAGAAAAGGTTCATCACACCATGTAATACTCAAATTGACTAATTTAGAGGCCAAGGAGAGAATCTTAAAGGCAATGAGAGGAAAAGACCAACTGACATTCAGAGGCAAACCAATAAAAATCACTCCAGACTTTTCAAACCAACTCATGAAAGCCACGAGGTCCTGGAGCAATATATTCCAATCTCTGAAAGAAAATAATTTCTAGCCAAGATTTGTCTTCCCAGCAAAGATATCTTTCAAATTTGATGGGGAAATGAAAACCTCCCACAACAAACAGAAGCAGAAAGACTTTATGTCTTCCAAACCAGCAGTAGAGAAAATACACAAAGAGATTAATTACAAAGAAGAAACAATAAAGAAATGCCAGAACTAGAGAAACAATGAATTCCATCAAACAAACAACTAAGCAAAGAAATACAAACACTACCTCAAACAGAAATTAAAACTCAAAGTGTTAGTAATAAAAATTCATCTCTCAATAATTACACTGAATATAAATGACCTCAACTCCTCAATCAAAAGTCAAAAGTTGGCAAAATGGATTAAAAATCAAAATCCATCTATATGCTGCCTGCAAGAAACACACCTTACAAGTAAAGATACTCACAAACTAAAGGTGAAGGGATGGAGCAAGGTAATCCACACTAATGGAACTCAAAAACAAGCAGGAGTAGCAATTATGATATCAGACAAATTAGACTTCAATCCTCAACTTATCAGAAGAGACAAAACAGGTCATTTCTTACTGGTAAAAGGAACAATCCAGCAA
>PVJS01059872.1:0-11395 GCA_004027185.1 Glis glis
ATTTTTTATACTTTATTTTGAAACCGGGTCTCACTAAGTTGCGAAGGGCCTCACTAAGAGGAGAGAGAGAGAGAGAGAAAGAGAGAGAGAGACAGACAGACAGACAGTGAGAGAGCTGAGGCTGGCCGCGAACCCGGATCCTCCGGTCTCCGCCTCCCAAAGTACTGGGATTACAAGCGTGCGCCACCACGCCCGGCCCCAAAGTAATGAAGTCTTGATGTAAAGGCCCCACATAAATTTTAGAGATAATGAACTGCTTATTGAGCTTCCAAAAACCCTACTCAACTACACTGTTTTAATAATTTTATGAGCCAGGCGTGGTAGAGCACGCTTGTAATCCCAGTACTTGGTAGGCTGAGACCGGAGGATCCGGGTTCGCAGCCAGCCTCAGCTACTTAGTAAGGCCCTCTGCAACTTAGTGAGACCCTGTTTCAAAATAAAGAATAAAAAATAGGGCTGGGGGTGTAGCTCGGAGGTAGAATGCCCCTAAATTCAATCCCCAGGACCGCAAAAAAAAAATATTATTATCATTATTATTATTATTATCATTATTATTATTTTATGAATGACTTGGCTATAAGCAACCAGTCATGATAGACTACAAAGCACACAACACAGATGTGGCCATCCTAATAAATATTTCAATAACTGAAAGAATACAGAATTTACAAAATTAAGATGATCAGAGCCAGGCATGGTGGTGCACACCTGTAGTCCCAGTACTTGGGAGGCAGAAACAGGAGGACAGCAGGTTCGAGGCCAGCCTCAGCAACTTAGCACAGTTCTCAGCAACTTAGTGAGACCCTGTTTCAAAATACAATAAGATAGGACTGGGGTTGTAGCTCAGAAGTGGAATGTCCCTGTGTTCACTCCCCAGTACCCAAAAAGGAAAAAAAAAAAAAAGAGGATCAGAAGACAAATCTCATGGAAACATTTTCAGTGGCATTTAAGTGAAAAAATCATCTGTGAGCCAATTTTTTTTTTTTTTGCAGTATCAGGGATTGAACCCAGGGGCATTCTACCTCCGAGCTACACCCCCAGCCCTATTTTTTATTCTTTATTTTGAAACAGGGTCTCACTAAGTTGTGGAGGGCCTCACTAAGTAGCTGAGGCTGGCCGCGAACCCGGATCCTCCGGTCTCAGCCTCCCAAGTACTGGGATTACAAACGTGCACCACCACGCCAGGCTGAGCCACATCTTTTAATTGATGAGTTAAAAGTCTATAGAGAAACAACAAAAACAATTACCAAGTTTAGGTGATGGGAGAGGCTGAGCAGGTGAAATTACTTTGAAAATAATCAAATCAGAAAATCAAAAACTGGTCTATAAACAATAGGAAAATGCTTAAAGCAATAGCTTTGCTTATAAAAACTATATGTACTTGGAGTAACTGGGTGTTTTATTTCCAAAATAATAATAAAACAATTTACAAGCAATTGGGTAAGACAGTTTAACAACTGACAACTTAATGTCTTCAGGTTCTTTTTTTTTTTTTTTTTTTTTTTTTTGCGGTACCAGGGATTGAACGTAGGGGCGTTCTACCTCCGCGCTACGCCCCGGCCCTATTTTTTTTATGCTTTATTTTGAAACCGGGTCTCACGAAGTTGCAGAGGGCCTCACTAAGGAGAGAGAGAGAGAGAGAGAGAGAGAGAGAGACAGGGAGAGAGAGCGAGAGCTGAGGCTGGCCGCGAACCCGGATCCTCCGGTCTCCGCCTCCCAAAGTACTGGGATTACAAGCGTGCGCCACCACGCCCGGCTGTCTTCAGGTTCTTATATGCTTATACACAGTAGAAGCTCAAAAAATACTTGTTGATTTATAAAATAATTACCATGTAAAGTACTAAAAGTGTACATGTACACCAAAAACTTGGCTGGGGAGCTAGAGAAGAGTACAGCGTTAAAATCTTGAGGGGCTGGTGGTGGACACACTTGCTTTTTGGCCATACTACCTAACCAGTCACTGATTCAGTGATGTCACAAACTCTAAAGTTATGTCCAGGACTTCTGTGGGAGCCAGAAGAAAAGAAATCTCTTCCCCAGTGCACTGGGCAATAAAGACGAGAGCTAGAACAGGAGCTGATGGCGCCATGATCCACCCTCACAGGGACAGCCTGGCATGGTGGATCATGGTGGATACTGGAAGGTGCCACACGGAGCCTGAGGAAGAACCTGAATCCACATCGACCTCTAGCCCCTTTTTCAGCTCAAGCTAGTTTTGTTTGAATTGGGTTTTCTGCAACTTTCAACTGGAAAATAATAACCTTAAATATTTATTTCAAACAAAAAAGGAAAAACCCAAAAGAGGTATCTGACATGGCCAAGGTCATAAAAATATGGTATTCAGCAATTGAAATATTTTTAAATTTATATTTACTTTATTATGATGCCATTTTATTCTAATGACAAGCAAACATGTTTAAAAGTATACAAAAAATATTCATGCTAGAACTGAAGATACTAGAGAAAGAAAAAGTAAGAGGATAAATCAAAACTCTAGGAAGACTGCAGAAAGAAAGCACAAGGGGAAAAATAAGTCTAGATTTTCTGAAGAGCTGTGAAACCCAATACTGAGAAACCTGACCTACATCTTTATTCCAACTAAGCGATGAGGCTACCAAATACAAATGCCAAGTAAGTAGACGACCTTAGAGAAAGGAATATATTCATTTTCTAAAATTATAAAAGTCCTGCAAACTATGCATTTACTGAATAACGCTATGACAAGCAGAGTCCAAGCTGTACTCCTCCTCTACAACTAACCTTGTTCTCTGCATTGTGCCCAACTTTACCCTGACTTCATCCTGCCGTCCTAATTTATTTTGCTTTTCATCTTCATTTCCCCCACTTATTTTTTTTCGTCTTCCCTGTATGTGTCATCATAATCATGCAAATCCTTTTTTTGGAATAAACTAAGGCTTAAATTTCACTAACAGTAACAAAAGTCATTATATTTCTGAACTGAGAAAAAAGAGAATACTGAAAAAAAAATCTATAGGACTAGCTGGGAGTGGTGGCACATGCCTGTAATTCTAGTACTTGAGACTAGAGGCCAGCCTCAGAAACTTAAGAGAGACCCAGTTTCAAAATAAAAAATAAAAACGGCTGGGGGTGTAGCTCGGAGGTCAAATGCCCCTGGGTCCAATCCCCAGTACCAAAAAAAAAAAAACAAAAACCCTATAGGACTAATACTCTACCACTGACTGTCAGTGCCAAAGTCATCATTGACTTTGGCAAAAGTAATAACTTAGAAAAACGCACATGTGTACAAGTTCTATGTTTCATCGAGGATTATGTTTCATCAAAGATCACTTACTTGGAAAGAATAGAGAATATCACAATTAAGAAAGCACCATAGTGAGCCGGGCATGGTGGCCCACACATGTAATCCCAGTGCTTGGGAGGCTGAGACAGGAGGGTCACAGGATCGAGGACAGCCTCAGCAACATGGCAAGACTCTCAACAACCTAGCAAAACCCTGCTTCAAAACAAAACAATAAGCCGGGCGTGGTGGCACACGATTGTAATCCCACAACTTGGGAGGCTGAGACCGGAGGATCCGGGTTTGCGGCCAGCCTCAGCTACTTAGTGAGGCCCTCCACAACTTTGTGAGACCCTGTTTCAAAATAAAGATTAAAAAATAGGGCTGGAGGTGTAGCTCGGAGGTAGAATGCCCCTGGGTTCAATCCTTGGTACGGCAAAAAAAAAAAAAGGGCAGGGGGTAGCTCAGAGGTAGAATGGGTTCTATTCCAATTCCATTAAAAGAAAAGAAAGCACCATGGCACAGAGGATAAAACATAGGTTTTGTGTTTTTATTTTGTTCTAAGTTTTTGTTTTTTCCATTTTTTAATTGAGGCAGAAACACACTGAACCTAAATCTCACAAGTTTCTAGATCTAGCTACCAATTTACAAGAAATATAAAGAGGAACAGAATATGTAGAACTAAGGAGAACATAATCAGCAAAACCCCAAATGTAGGAAGTTATACAGAACAAATAACCAACCCAGTTTCTTTAATAAATAACAAAAATATAGGAGAGGCAATTTTCAAAGATTCAAAAAGATTTAAGAGACAATTATATGCAAAGTATAACTAAGTCTGGATCCTGAATTCAAAAAACAAACTATTAAAAAATTATGAGAAAAACAGCAGCTGAATTCCAACCTAAGGCATCCCAAAAGTATCTGACCAGTTACTACTCAAAACTGATAAGGTCATCAAAAATGAGACAAATCTAATAAAAATAAGAGAAGTCTCAGGACACATGACAACTAATGACACAGGGGATCCTGGAACCGAAAAAGGATATTAGGTAAAGACTAAGGAAATCTGAATCAACTTTGCATTTTAGTTAATAAAAATGTATCAATATTAGTTCATTAACTGTAACAAATACACCACACTAACATAAATAAAAATCAAGGAAACTGACCAGGCATGGTGGCGCATGCCTGTAATCCCAGTACTGGGGAGGCTGAGACAGTAGGATTGCAAGTTCAAGGCCAGCCTCAGCAAGATACTGAGGCCCTCAGCAACTTAGACCCTGTTTCAACATAAAAAATAAAATAGGACTGGAGTGTAGCTCAGAGGCAAGAAAGAAGTGAGCCAGGTGTGGTGGCGCACGCTTGTAATCCCAGTACTTGGGAGGCTGAGACACAAGGATCGCAGGTTCGCGGCCAGCCTCAGCTACTTAGTGAGGCCCTTCACAACTTAGTGAGACCCTGTTTCAAAATAAAGAATAAAAAATAGGGCTGGGGGTGTAGCTCGGAGGTAGAATGCCCCTGGGTTCAATCCCCAGTACTGCAAAAAAAAAAAAGAAAGAAGTGAATCTATGGAATTACTATCATAAACAATGTGTACATATGAGATTATATCAACATCATTCTCAGTGCTACATGTGTGGGGGGGGTGGAAGGAGGGACACTAAGAGGTGTGTGCATGTATGTTAACACCAAACTGATACTCATTGTGATGTGAGACTACAATGCACCAATAAAAACATATTTAAAAAAAAAAATAAATAAATAAATAAATAAATAAATCAGAAAAAAAAGAATGCCTCTGAGTTCAATCCCCAGTAAAACTCTCTTTCTCTCTCTCTCTCTCTCTCTCTCTCTCTCTCTCTCTCACACACACACACACACACACACACACACACACGGAAACTGGGTCAGTGGGAAAGGAGAATGTGGAAATTTGATTACTTCATCAACTGTAAGTCTAAAACTGTTCTACAAAGTAAAGCCCACTAATTTAAAAAAAATATTTATGAGAACCACGCACAGTGGCACACGCCTGTTGTCCCAGCTATGCAGGCTGAGACAGGTCACAAGTTTCAGGGCAACCTGGGCAACTTAGCAAGACCCTGTCTCAAAATAAAAAGGGCTGGGGATGTAGCTCACTGGTAGAGTGGCCCGGGGTTCAATCACCAGTACTGCAAAAATAAATAAATAAAAATTATGAAACAACAGGAAAATATGAAGAGACATTTGATAGTTAGAAATTGTTAATTTTCTAGATGCAACGAATTATGTGTTTGTGATTAAGAGTTTAAGAGTCTTGTTTTCTCAGTCATTATCTTTCACAGACACACAGTGAATGATTCATGGCTAGATAAATGAACAGTTGAAGGAATAGATTAATGTTTCCCAATGTTTGGTATTCAAGGTGACTTTTGTTGGTACATGAAGAGTGTTTTAGTGTTTAATAGCCATATATTTAATTTAAATCTGTATTATATAAAATATGTAACTAAGCCAGGCGTGGTGGCGCACGCTTGTAATCCCAGTACTTTGGGAGGCGGAGACCGGAGGATCCGGGTTCGCGGCCAACCTCAGCGCGCATGCGTGCGCGCATGATCTCTCTCTCTCTCTCTCTCTCTCTCTTTCTACTCTGCAACTTCTTGAGACCCGGTTTCAAAAATAAAGCATTAAAAAAATAGGGCCGGGGGCGTAGCGCGGAGGTAGAACGCCCCTGCGTTCAATCCCCAGTACCGCAAAAAAAAAAAAAAAGAATAAAAAATAGGGTTGGAGGTGTAGCTCGGAGGTAGAATGCCCCTGGGTTCAATCCCCAGTTCCGCAAAAAAAAAAAAAAAAAATATGTGTGTGTGTGTGTGTGTGTGTGTGTGTGTGTGTGTGTAACTAGCACAGAAAACCCATGAGTTCCTAGATTTTTAATTACTTAGAGCAAATTTTCCTTATGAATACATTTATTGAAGTTAAAAAAAAACAGGCAGAGGTAGATTAAGATCCCAGGTCCAAGACTGTAACCTCAAGCAAGCTACATAATCTAAGAATCAGCTACCACCCAAGTAGGCCAACCAATCAACATCAGCTACTACATTATTGATAAAAGCCAACCTATAACTCCAACAAAGAGAAAAAAAACTGGACCTGGGGAAAAGGAGGGAAGAAAGGAACATAAGAGCTTACAGAGGAGGTCTGGGAAGGGCAGTCAAAGCTGTCCCTTTTCTTCTCAACATCCCCAAATACTGAAAACCTGCTGCTGCTACCCACACCCAGCCTGGAGACTGCTAGTCCTAGGCTTCTGGTCCCCAGCTGCCACCTAACACTCCTCATAGTAAGGTGATGGCTGGAGGGGCAGCCCCTAAAATAATCAATAGTTTTCTTTTCTTACCCCGAACTGGAGAGAGCAAGAGCACAGGCTTTATAGTAAAATAATAAAACATTAAAATGAATAAACAAAATCTATCATTTTGCTAACTATGTGGCCTTGAGCAAAAAATAATTCCCTTCTTTAGTCCATATTTCCTCACATGCTAACACATGGAAAATATGCCTACCTTTCAAGATTACAGCAAAGTTTTAACAGAATAGTTAACATAAATCTGGCAAACAGTTCCTTGGAGATAGAAAACTCTTGGGGAACAAAAGGAGTTGATGAAATAAGGGCACAGAAATCATGAACAGCAGCATTTCTAAAAGTGTGTCTCTTGGATTACATAGGTCTTGAGCCAAATTAAATAGGGAGACCATTTCTGGAGTCAGAACATTTTGTAAATATTGGGAAACACATAATTAAAATGACAATTACCAAGTTAATTTCCAAGAGAAGATTATATGCAGCATTTACTAAATTTATTTGAGCACAGGAAGCAACTCACAGGAAGAGTGATCCTATTAATCACTGACACAGACAAGGAGGGAGGTGAGGAGGTGCAGTGGGGAGGGAGGGGGAGAAGGACAGCAGTTAAGGCCATTAACAATTCTTTCAAAATGACAGTTGAAGTATCAGAAGATAAAACTACCTGGATAAATTATAAACCAATGACAATCTAAAAATCTGGTTTGGAGGCAAAGGAGTGAAGGGGTGTTTGGTGGGTTTTTTTTTATCTTTTGAGTTTATGTTGCCAACTAGTTTAATTTGCATGATCAAGTCATTTAAGATTAAGAAATAGAGCCAGGTGTGGTGGTGCATGCCTATATCAGTACTTGGGAGGCTGAAACAAGAGGACTGCAGGATAGAGGCCAGCCTCAGCAACTTACTAGCAAGACCTTGTTTCAAAATACAATAAAATTTTAAAAAATTGGGGGTATAGCTTGGAGGTAGAATGCCCCTCGTTCAAACCCCAATACAAACACACACACACACACACACACACACACACACACACACACACACACGATTAAGAAATAGTTACTAGCTGGGCGTGTTGGCGCACGCTTGTAATCCTAGTACTTGGGAGGCAGAGACCAGAGGATCCGGGTTCGCAGCCAGCCTCAGCTAGTTAGGCCCTCCACAACTTCGTGAGACCCGGTTTCAAAATAAAGTATAAAAAATAGGGCGGGGGTGTAGCTCCGAGTCAGAACGCCCCTGGGTTCAATCCATGGTACCGCAAAAAAAAAAAAAGAAATAGTTACTAAAACAAAAAATATCAACAGTTTTTATTTTGTTTAATATCAATGTATTTTGTTTTGTTTTGTTTTATTTTATTTTTATTTTGGGTACTGGGGATTGAACCCAGGGAGATTCTACCTCCAACCTATACCCCCAGCCCTTTTTATTTTTTATGCTGAAACAGGGTCTCGCTAAATTGCTGAGGACTCACTAAATTGCTGAGGCTGCCCCTGGACCTGCGACCCTCCTGTCTCAGCCTCCCAAGTGCTGGGATTACAAGTGTGCACCACCGCACCTGGCTGATGTATTTACTTTAAAAAGTACAAATGGTGGTGCATGCCTATAATGTACCTGTTTCAAAATTAAAAAAGAAAAGGAGCTGGGGGTGTAGCTCAGAGGTAGAATGCCACTAGGTTCAATGCCTAGTACAAAAAAAAAAAAAAAGTACAAACAGATTAACTTTTGGTACAACGTAGTAATGCTCATTTGCCCTCTCAAATTTATTCTTTGATTCAACTGGGCAACTGTTTGGCAAGCATTGTGATAGACACTGGGAATGAATAGAACATGACATGACAGACATGACCCTTGTCCCCATGGAGATTACTTTCTAGCAAGAGCTGACTGTGTAGCAGGGATTATGCAATACATTTATCAACTACGGTTATCTTAACAACTGTGTAAAAAAAAAAGAAAAAGAACTGAATGCAGCCAGAGCTGGACAAGGGTACCTACCTATAAGGATAACCTAGGGCACCCAGACATGGTCCCTGGAGAGCTGAGCTCAACTCAAAAGGCCAAGCACAGGCTAACTGGGCAAGGAAGCAGGAAAGGGCAGAACCTCCCTAATAGTGATGAGGACAAATGGCAATCCTAGTTAGGACCCTCAAGCAGAAGCAGATGCACTGGAGGAACAGAGAAAAAAGAAAAAATCACTGGGACTGAAGTACTGAAAGCTAAGATGAAAAAGAGCGAAACTCATTGTCTGGAAAGGAAAACAGGTGTCAAGGTTGGGACTTCTGACTAAATTTACTTGACCACAACCAAAATCATCCAAGGAATATCAACAGACATTCCACATTGGCCCTGGAAACCTGGATAGGGTGCCTTTCAGATATATACGACCTTTCAAGGAATTTCTATAAAATATAATACTGCTGGGCACAGTGGTCCACACCTATATAATCCCAGCTACTCAGGAGGCTGAGGCAAGAGCATCACAAGTTCCAGTCCGGCCTGGGCAACTTAATAAGACCCTATCTAAAAATAAAATTTTAAAAAGGGCTGGAGATATAGCTCAGCGGTAGAGTGCTTACTTGAGGCCCTGAGTTCAATCCCCATTACCACAAAAAAAAAATTTGTACAGGCACTTCTCTAAAAAGGATATTCCAGTAGCCAATAGGCAAATGAAAAGATGTTCATCATTAGTCACTAGGGAAACATAAGCTTAAAGCACAATGAGATACCACATCACACCCACCAGAATGGCTAAAATTAAAGACTGACAAGCCGGGTGTGGTGGCACACACCCATAATTCTAATATTTGGGAAGCTGAGACAGGAGGATCTCAGGTTCAAGGACAGTCTCAGCAACTTAGTGAGACCTTGTTTCAAAATAAAAAACTAAAATAGGGCTGGGACTATAGCTCAGAGGTAGAACACCCCTGGGTTCAATCCCCAGCACCACACACAAAAAAAAGACTGACAATGCCAAGTGCTGGCAAGGATCTAATGAAATGAAAACTCTCGTATGTCACCAGAAGAAATGTAAGAATGTATAATCATTTGGGGGAAAGATCCAGCGGTTTATCGAAAAATTAAGCATACATCTTGTGACATAATAAATATAAATTTTGTCTTTGCTGTCCTGCTGCGCCTTTTGCCCCCTTCTTGGCACAAGAGCATCTTAAACTTGTGGAAGGCCTAGGTGATGAGATGAATGAAACACCATTTGTTATTCATAACGAGCCCCTTTCCATCAGGCCAGGGGACTCGTAGAGGTGGGAGCTGGCTGCCCGAGGAACCAATTTCTGGTACCTCTTAATCTGACTATTCGTTTGTATTCTTTACCATGTCCTTTAATAAAACATGTGAACATAAGTAGAGTGTTTCCCTGGCTTCTTTGAACCATTACAGCAAATTACTGAACATGAGGAAAGGGTCACAGGAACTGAATACAGCCAGTCAATCAAAATATAGGTGGCAGTCAGGTGTGGTGGCATATGCCTGTAACCCCAGTACTTGGGAGGCTGAGGCAGGAGGATCACAGGTTTGAGGACAGCCTCAGCGATGCAGACTTTTAGCAACCTAGCAAGACCCTATTCCAAAACAAAAAATAAAAAGGGCTGAGGGTATAGCTCAGTTCAATTCCCAGTACCACCGACAGACAGACAGACAGACAGACACAGACACAGACACACATACACACACACACACACACACACACACACACACACACAAACATATAAGTGGCAAACTGAGCTTGCAAATGATCCCTGAAGTAGGAGGAGTCTTGTTAGATCTAACTTCAGGGATCTAACTCTAACTGTAGGAAGCATCAAAATTGAATTGAATTACAGGACACCAAGTCAGTGTGTGCAAAGAATTGGAGGATTGCTTGGGGTGGGGAAAACAAACATTTGGTGTTAGAACTGTTCTTAGAATTTAGAAAAAGATTTTTCCTTTATATTTACGCTATCCCAACAAATGCACTCCTATGTATACCCAAAAGAAAAAAAGTCCTCTCAAAAATCTAATGCAAATAAATGTTCACACAAGTTTTATTCACAATAATCAAACACTAGAAACAACCTAAACATCCACCAGTAAAATGGCTAAACTGTTATATAATCACTTAATATAATGCTCCTAAGCAATAAAAAAGAATGTACAACAAGAATAAATCTCAAAAACATGCTGAGCAAAATAAACCAAACAACGGAGTACACACAGTATGTGCAGGCCATGTGATTCCATCTGTGTGAAATTCCATAGCACACTGACCGAATCTACAGTCAGGGTTATGGTCAGCAGGTTACTTGGTGGGACTGGGGGAATGACTGCAAAGGGAAATGAAGGATGTTTAAGGGCACAGAAATAATCCATGTCTTGATTCTGGTAATGGTTATATCAGTGTTTATGTTTCTCAAAACTCAAACAGTATACTTACAATGAGTACATTTTATTGAATATCAACTACAACAATACTAAATAAAAAGCAAACAAAAAACACAATATAGATACTACCACTACACAGGATGGCTAAAACTAAAAGAATCAACTATCAAGTGATAACTAGAACTCTACATGAGAGATGGGAGTGTAAACTGGTTCAGGCACTTAGAAAACAGTTTAGCAGCCAGGTGTGGTGGCACATGCCTGTAATCCCAGTACTTGGGAGACTGAGACAGGAGAATCACAGGTTCAAGGCCAGCCTCAGCAATTTAGTGAGGCCCTCCACAACTTAATAAGACCCTGTTTCAAAATAAAAGATAAAATAGGGCTGGGGGTATAGCTCAGAGGTAGAATGCCCCTGGGTT
>PVJS01059873.1:0-11392 GCA_004027185.1 Glis glis
AGAGAGAGAGAGAGAGAGAGAGAGAGAGAAAGAGAGAGAGAGAGACAGAGAGAGAGACAAACAGAGAGAGAGAGAGACAGGGAGAGAGAGAGAGAGAGACAGAGCTGAGGCTGGCCGGGAACCCAGATCCTCCGGTCTCCGCCTCCCAAAGTACTGGGATTACAAGCGTGGGCCACCACGCCCGGCTCTCCAAAACTTTTTAAAGGAGAAATCATTTCAAAATATTGAGTTTAAAATGTCTATAATAAAAAGTTTATTTAAGCAGGGTGTGGTGGCGCATGCATATAATCCCAGTACTTGCGAGGCTGAGACAGGAGTATCGCAGGTTTGCGGCCAGCCTCAGCTACTTAGTGATGCCCTCCACAACTTAGTGAGACCCTGTTTCAAAATAAAGAACAAAAAATAGGTCGGGGGTGTACTCGGAGGTAGAATGCCCCTGGGTTCAATCCCTGGTACTGCAAAAAAAAAAAGTTTATTTAAAAATTCTTTTAAAATTTCCTCTGCTGGCAATTATAAAATATTTGCTTTTAAACCTTATTTTATGCATTTATACAGTAAAGTTTAATTTATATGAGAACAATTACAGAAAATTTTTAGAAAAATAATTTGCAACTTAAAGTATATCATTAATGCTCTTCTAAGGGTCATTTATTATAACAGTAACCCAGGAAATAACCAAAATAATAAGGTAATGATTACATAAATTATAGTTTGTCAAATGAAAGAGTATCCAGTTATTTTGGTTGATATGCTGCAAACAGGGGGAAAGAAGACCAAAAGAATTTTTTTCTTGCTGTTATTTTTTTTTCTTAAAGTAGGTCAATATAAACTAAAATCAAATGAATAGAACATCTAAGCATTCAGCTGGGCATAGTGGCATGCACCTGTAATCACAGCTACTCAGAAGGCTAAGTCAGGACAAATTACTTAAGCCCAGGAATTCTGGGCCAGCCTGAGCAAAATAATGATACCAGACCTCTTAAAAAAAAAAAAAAGCAAACATTCAATTATTAAACCATAAAGGAGTAGGCACTAACTTCAGTAGGACTGTTAATGTGTTTCTTTTTAGAACCAGAATATGAAGAGTTCCAACTCTATACTATGGTGGATATATGAGAAAATTTCCCTGAAAATATTTTCAGAGATGATAGTAAACTGGGATAGCAGGCAGATGGCCTTTTGAAGCTCAGCATAAAAATTCACTCATGTAGAAGTTGGGTGAGGTGAACAAAAAAAAAAAAAATGAGATAATCCTATGGTCTGGTGAATTTTAGAAATTAAAAGTATGAGTTAAATTTGAATGATTTCTGTTTTGATTTGTTTGGGGGTTTGTTTTGTTTTGTTTGTGGTACTAGGGATAGAATCCAGGGGCGCTTTACCTCCAAGCTATACCCCCAGTTCTTTTTATTTTTTGTTTTGAAACAGGGTCTCACTAGACTGCTGAAAGTCTTGCTACATTGCTGAGGCTATCCTTGAACCTGTGATCCTCCTGTCTCAGCCTCCCAAGTACTGGGATTATAGGCATACACCCAGCTGGAATGTTTTTTTTTTTCAAATAAAAATTAGCCAGGCATAAAGGCACATGCTTATAATCCCAGTACTTGAGAGGCTGAGACTAGAGGATCACAGGTTCGAGGACAGCCTCAGCAAGTAGTGAGACTCTCATCAACCTAGTGAGACCCTGTTTCAAAATAAAAAAATTAATTAATTAATTAAAATCTGTTTCCCCAGTCTCTCTATAACTAATTTCATTAGCATGTTTATAGAAAGACTAATTTGTAAAATAAACATATTCAAATAGTTAAGTGTTATCTGTTTTCAAAGAGGCAATAAAAAAACAAAAGTAAAAAAAAAAGAATCTCTAACCAATGAAATAATTGATTCAAACAAGGATCAATACATGCTAAAAATCATTTGGTGAAAGTTGTTGGGGAAGCAGGATATTGATTCTCAGGTATCACCCCAGATATTATTAATTACAAAAGAGAAAGAATATCTTTACACTCGAGTAATATAGCATATACCAAATTTATTAATTGAGATATCAAACTAAACATCACCAATAATAAGACAAAGTATGTGCTTCCTGAATGCATTGAGAAGGAAACATCACCCTATGTAGTATTTTTGCCAAAAATGTTTAACCCGGTTCTAAACATGAAGAAACAATAAGATAAAACCAAATTAAACATTCTCAAAACACCTAGCTAGACTCTTCAAAAACACATGTCTCAAAAGACCAAGAAATAAAAGGGAATTTTGCTAGATTAAAGGAGACTAAAGAAACAGGAAAATCAAATCCCATGCTTCATGATTCTTGACTGGATCCTGGGTCAAAAAGGATAAACACATATACAGAACATTATTGGGACAACTGGAGAAATTAAATATTATATGTATATTAGATAATATCATTGTATTATAAAATTCCTTGATTAGAATTTTTATAAAGTCCTTTTTCTTAGGAGTTACATTCTGAAGTACTTTCTCATGAAGTAATATTCTATCTCCAACCTACTGTCATATTGTTGTTTAAAAAAATATGTGTATATAAATATATATTAGTGAGAATGAGATGAAGGAAATGTGGCAAAATGTTAACCCAAATGATAAATCTAGGCAACAAGAACATGGGTATTCATTATATTATGAGTATTCATTAGATTATTTCTCCTTATTTTAAGTTTGAAATACCTTTCCTCCTTTGGGGAAGCACAAATGTATGGATTTTCTTTTATGCTTACAAATATATGACAATGGTCTATGGAAAGATATGTAAGAAACAGCAATGGGAAGTGAACAGGAGACAGGAAGGGGATAGGGTGGAGGAAGACAACAGGGATGGGTAGGGGATTCTTTACTGCATACTGTATTATACCTTAAAATTTCCTTAACCATGTAAGTGCTTTATATATTTAAGAAATAAAATTAAAACAAATTTCCCATTATGTTGGATCTGTTACAGTAAATCTGCTATGGTGAAATCATACTGGTTTTCTTATGAAGTTACCAAGGAAATATTTTAGCAGGAAGGATTATCCAAACATTTAACAACTGTGATTTTCTTTTTTTAATCTTGGCAAAAATCATTGATCTGGGCAAGGGAGAAGGCAAGTAATTTTCATCCATTCACCCAAAGGGAATGCCCTTACCAGTTGAGAATCAGTAATCATAAAGAGAAGTATTCCCAATAAAAATGTATGTGAATGTATGGAAGAGAAAAGAGACTGAAAATCCACACGAAATGACTGTAGCTTGACCCATCATACTGGGACACTTCCACTCCAGCCTCAAGTCAAAACACACAAATCCTTGTTTGTATCTTGGGAACTGGTTACAAGGGAAGAGAAAGTGCTTTGTTCCCAGTACCTACCTGAGGGCCCTCCGCTCTGGATGCTCTGGATAATCAAGATCGTAACTCTGCATAGAGTCATTGCAAGAGTCCCGGGAACTACCCTGAAGCAGCAGCTGCTGTGGCAATCGCACTGGCATAGGGAACTGGTGCATAGAAACATTGGGCTGGGAAGTCGTATGGTAAGGAGGTGGGATGCTATTGCTGGTCTCACTGCGATAGTCACTGTCTCGGTCATCGACGGCACTATCAGGGTCTTCAAAGGCTGTGGAATAAGCATAGTCAGTACAAGCATCCCAGCTTTATTTAGTTCTTCAGAACTTTTTCTACTTCTGACTTAGGTGGCCACAAGCCTAGACCATGAGAACAAGAGCAAGTTGAGCTGCAACATGAACCTAGTGACCTCAAAGCCATGTGCAGAATTGCCTTGATTAATACTCACAGTCTCTCTCTTTATCAAATCAGAGAAGACATTTTGTTTCATTTTTGTGCTGATTCCTAAAGGAGCTCCAAGTTACATTTTCCCAATCCCGATTCTGCTTTTCTAGCTATAATAACCCTAGTTAAAATTTTTCTTTTAAATGTCACAAATAGATTCTGCCCCTCTACTATTATCAAAGGGGAGAGGGCCGAGGGAAAAAATAACTTTTCCATATCTTAGAAAAAAGAAAAATTTGCCAGGCTTGGTAGAACGCCTTTAATCCCATCTTCTTGAGAGGCTGAGGCAGTAAAATCACAAGTTCAAGGCCAGTCTGGGCAACTCAGTGAGACCCTGTTTCAAAAGAAAAACTAAAAAGGGCTGAGGGGAAGAATAGCTCACTGGTAGAGCACCCCTGGGTTCAATTCCCAGTAGAGGAAGGGAGGGAGGGAGGGAGCTAGGTTTTTTTTTTTTTTCTGGATGTTAGCTAAAATGACCACCATTCCAAATCAAAAATGTGTTTAAAAAGGGAGCTCAACCTAATAGTGTGTGTAGACTGCTTTATAGAGAAGCCGTATCTGACACCATACCCATATGTGTATGATTAACAAAGTCTCACATGTTCTTCTTTGCCAAGTTCTTATTTGGCTCTCAATGAGGAAGAGGAATATTCACCATCCCAAAAGGGAGACTTTTAACAGATGATGGATTCCTCATATCATTAATTTTAAAAGATAGTCTTGGCAGTAGTGTAGGCAGCGGAAGTCTCCTGAAGACCATAATATTAGTCTTTTACAATCACTCTGGCAGGAGATAAGGGCTTGCATCCATGCAATAAAAATGGAGAAGAGTTAATGAACTAGAAAAAAAAATCCAGACAGAATTGGTAAAAACGTGGGTACAAATGAACAGTGATGGAAAAATGATCTCTTGGCTTCTATGTTAAGACAACCTAGTGATAATAATTACTAGACAATAATTCCAGTAAAAGAGACAGAGAACACAAACATGCATGTTTACAAGCAAGGAAGAAAGTTTGAGCATTGGATTCCAGGTCACATATGTGGGTAGTTGAGGGTAGGGGTAAGATAATCTTACGAGCCTTTTCAATTTGAGTTTACAGCAACAAGGTGAGGCTAGGGATACTAGTAAGAAGGAGATCTTATCTGATTTTTCCATCTGAGTTTATGGTAACATGTGAACATTAAGGGGGGGGGCTGATAAAAAACCTTAGGAGGAAAAATCAGTATGAGAAAGAGGATAACCTTCAAATGGTCAGGAACAATTATTAGTAACACTTGCCTGTTAAACCAAGTAGTCCTTGGATCAGGGCAAGAGTAGTAAAAATTGAAAGCAAAAGCAAACACCTAGGATGCAAAGTATTCTGCTTACAGAGCATTCTGATGACACATTAGGAAAATGACTTGGGAGGCACTGGTTTTAGCCCTTGATACATTAATTTTTCTGGAGAACAGAAAGGATCAAGACACAAAACCAATATGCCATTCAGACTAATTCTTTCTGAACCCACAGAAGGAGTAAGTCTGAAGAAGTAAGTGCTGGACTATTCATGCGTATAGATGAGGGGACAGAGGCAACAAAGGAGACAAAACCAAAAGTCTACTTAAATTCTTGAGTTTCCAAAGAGGCAACAGCAATAGACAATCCTACTGATTATGAGGCCAGAGAGGGTAGCTTAGCCAGAGCTAGGAGCGACACTTTCTCACTGCATCTGATATTCCTAAATAAAGCTCTGCCTTCTTCTTTTTTTTTTTTTTTTGGCGCTAAGCTAAAGGGAGGAATACTCCTCAAGTTTACTAAATGCTAACAACATTTCTATACTAAAGAAATAAAGGGCACCAGGCATGGTGGTGCATGCCTGTAATCCAAGTACTTGAGAGGCTGAGACAGGAGGATCACAGGTTTGAGGCCAGTGCAGTAACTTAGCACAACCCTGTTTCAAAATAAAATGGGCTGGGGTTTAGCTCAGAGGTAGGACACCCCTGGGTTCAATCCTCAGTAGAAGGAAGAAAGGAAGGAAGGGAGGGGAGGGGAGGGGAGGAAGGAGAGAGGGAAGGACAGGCAAATATTAAGAAACAAAGTGTCCATGGAAAGATGAGGCTGGGAGAAGAGAGAATATGAAAAGCAAGAGGGTGGGGAGAAAGGAAATACAAAGTCAGATGAGACTAACAAGAGAAACAGAAAAAAGGTTAGGGAGATGCAAAGGCCAGCTTTCCTCCTCTAATACCACCCTCAATTTCCCCAGGAAGTAAACTTCCTGGCACAACCAAAGCTAACTAGAAACTGAAAAGGGAAATTAAGGAAGACATGTAACACTTCACTTGAATAAAAGAACTGTATTTTGGGGGGGTACTGGGGATTGAAGCCAGGGGCATTCTACCTCCGAGATATACCCCCAGCCCTATTTTTTATTCATTATTTGGAAACAGGGTCTCACTAAGTTGCAGAGGGCCTCACTAAGTAGCTGAGGCTGGCCGCGAACCCCGATCCTCTGGTCTCAGCCTCCCAAATACTGGGATTACAAGCGTGTGCCACCATGCCTGGCTTAGAAGAACTGTATTTTAGTGTGTCAGTCACAATCTCACACTGGCTCTACAATCTACCCGGCAGCACCATGACCACTAGATGGGAAAATTCCAGGCTCTGCAAAGAAAGAGAAGCTAGCTGAGTGCAGGTATGGTTACTCAGGGACTCATGGACTAGTTTAGGGCAAAAGTTGAAAAGCCCCTGGTAAAGTCTATTTGAAAGATGGAAAATGAAAAGGCTCATTTGAATACTGAGACTACACATGCAAGGCTAAATAACACAGAAGATTCAGAATATAAAACAACAGGAGAGTGAAAATATGGATACAAACATTACATAGTTATAGAAGGAATTACTACATTAGAATAGCATAAACCAAGTGCTATAGGAGTTCAGAGTAAGTTCCCTTCCTGATAGGTTGATTAGGGAAAGCTTTATGGAGGAGAAAGCTTTGAAGAACTATGGATTTTCAATAAGTGAAGATTGGGAGGGGAGTATCTTCTAGAATCTGGATAAAAGCAATGGCATGATTAAAGGCCCAATGGTGGGAAAGGCTATTTTTTTTTTGAAAAACATTTTGTTAGTTCACTTGGTGGATGCATAAAAGGATATGAAAGGGAAAGATAGAAAATAAACCTGGAAAAGTAGGCTGGGGAAAGTAATCTGACCTAGGGCAAAGATGAACCTCCAAGCACACAGAAGGCACTCAAGCAAAATTAAAAGGAATGTTGAACGATGAGGCTCTCTGGTATACAGTACTCTCAGATTCAGTTCCTCTCTTTAAATCCTGAGTACAGCTAGAATTTTATCAGCCAGAGAAGAAATAAAAGAGAATCGACACTTTTTTTTCATGGCTTAGTTACTTCTTTCTACTTGAAAACTTTATCTGAGCTCTCTTAGGCTGCTTTTGAGCAACCTAACAGTTGAAATACTCGGACTCAAATCACAGGAAATATATATTTTGTGAAAAATTTCAAGGACAGGAGAAAATTTGTCTCCTCTAAGAATCTTTTAGATACTCAACCACTGAGACTTGACCCAGTGCTCTGTCAGCTGAGTAACACAGCCAGTAATGTCAGCCTACAGCTGAGCATTTTGCTGGAAAGAACTGGCTGCCCACTCTAAGCTCTACTACAAAGATGGCCTCCAGGCTAGGTGCTCTGCTTTAAGGAAAGTCAAACCATGTCCTCAGCCTCTTGTTTCCTTCATAAAACCAGAGTTTTAGCTGAAATGATATTCGCACTTTGCTAGATTAATAAACCTTATGCAGTAGTCTACTCTGTACATCTCCTCAGTCTTACTATTATACAGAAGAATCCCAGCCAAATCAGAATGCACACCAATGACCCTGCCTCTAGTGCATTCCAGAATGAGCCTTCTCTTTCTGGTCACTGCATCCTTAGTCAAGAGACCAAAGGAGAGGGTTTCCTACCCTAAGGGCCAATGGTACTACTTGTCTCTGGGGAATAAAGATTAGGCGGTCCCATAAGAAGTATAACTAGGACTTTGGTTTGAAATCTCTCTCTCTCGCTCTCTTTTTTTTTTTAATGTGCTTTTATTAGTGCATTATAATCTCACATCAAAAAAATCTCTCTTTTTCTCTTTCTCTACCTTCCCCTTTCTCTCTCTGTCTCCTCTCTCTCTCTCTCTTCCTCTCTCTCTCTCTCTCTCTCTCTCACACACACACACACACACACACACACGCACACACACACACACACACACGCACACACACACACACACACACCTTCAAGAAACCAGAACAAAAGGACGTAACATTCCACTTCAGGTAACTGTCTCATAAGATTTAAGTGGGAAAGGAGAGGAAAATGGAATTACATATGTTTATATGCATGAATATCCAGTTTTATGGTTCAGGGGGAATATGTTAAAGGTTAAGATAAAAAAAATATGGAATTAAAATTCTTACGTACTCTGCTGTTCTCCCCAGCCCAAATAGGTCCAGTGACCTAAGAAAACCGCAAAGAAGAAGCAAAAGAAGTGTGACAGAGACAGTTGTAGCAGAAATTCAAAGATCATTTACCCATTTACCAATTATTCTATGCCTTACCTTACTTGAGTCTACCCTACTTGTATTCCATTAACTTTACATAACATAGCGAGTATCTGCCTTCTGCCAAACCTGAGACTAATCTACAAAGTATACCTGTTCTTTGCTATTAACCAGATACAGAATAACAAAACAAAACAACAAAAACTATTTTTCCATATTCTTTTAAATCTCCTTCTGGCATACTCGCACAGCTGTCATGATTTATGCCTTTCCTCAGCCAAAATAAGAAATAGTCTATCTACTGCCTCTAAGAAACCCTTCCTGTCTATGTGTTCACCAAACCTGAGCCTGCCACAGTATATCCATGAAAAGTTCCAGCCCTGATACTAAGGGTAAGGTGGTAATCATCTGCCTGGGACTGATGATGTTCAATTCTGCTTCTCTCTACTGAAAGAAAATTAAAAGGCAAAAAAATGGCAACATCTATCTCTTAAAAACCTACCCTCTAATATTCCACTATGTAATACAATACTCTGGCCTATTGGCTCCTCACAAATAACCACTTTTTCTTAATTAAATATAAAATTTTAATAAAATCCATTAAAACAGAAATTCTGAATGGTAGAAAACAGAAAACATTTTCTATTCATTTTTCAAAGTAAAAAATTAAATAGTAATTAAATTTATACCCTATCCCATACCCAAACTGAATTTGGGGAAACTACTTATAACAAAGAAATCACTAAAATTGGCAATTAATCCAAGGAAATAAACAGTAATTTAGCTTCATGATTAAGAATATGGGTTTTGAGCCAGGCTTGGTGGCACTCGCTTGTAATCCCAGTACTTGGGAGGCTGAGACAGGAGAATCACAGGTTTGCAGCCAGCCTCAGCAATTTAGTGAGGCCCTCCACAACTTAGTGAGACCTGTTCAAAATAAAATAAAACAGGGCTGGGGGTGCAGCTCAGAGGTAGAATGCCCATGGGTTCAGTCCCAAGTACCATAAAATTAAATAAAAAAAAAAAGCCAGGCATGGTGGCACATACCTGTAATCCCAGTACTTGGGAGGCTGAGACAAGAGGATTGTAGTTTCAAAGACAGCCTCAGCAACGTAGTGAGACTCTCAGCAACCTAGTGAAGCCTTGTTTCAAAAGCAAGAAATAAAATAGGGCTGGGAGTGTAGCTCAGAGGTAGACCACCCTTATGCTCAATCACCGGTAACACACACACACACACACACACACACACACACACATACACACACACACGAATATGAGTTTTAAAGTCAAAGCTCAGTTCTTTTGGCTCTGCCACATACTAATGATCTGCTCTTGAAAAAATCATAGCTATTTCCTCATCTGTAGTATCAGAATATAATAGCATGAGTATCATTTCATGATCATAAGCATTCAAAGAGAAAATGCGCGTAAATCGCTTAGCACAGTCCCTGGAACATGGTCAGCAGGTAGCACTTGTTTTTTTCGTCATGCTGCCAGGTTTTTGTTTGCCTTACAGAGTCCTAATAAATAAGTGGCAGAAAGAAAATGACTCCCTGGTCTGCACATTCTGTCAGCCCTAAAGCCCACTGAGGGGTCTTTAATGCCTGGTCCACAGGTCCTCAGAGTTCTGAAGATGCGGCTCACTTGAAAGTTTGCAATAAGACTCAAAATTCTGGGAGCATCAGATGATGCCAATCCAAGCTGGCTGCACTGGCCTGAGCTAACTCCTCCCTATAGGAGGGATATGAGACTACTAACCAGTCACAGGCCGCTTAATCTAGGATATACTGACAACTGCTTTTCTTTCCAGGCACTTACCTTCAGCATACTACCTCTGTCGCTTCTTCTCACTCCTCAGAGAGAATATGTTGGTTTAGTGTGCCATTTAAAATTTTTAATAATCGATTTAACTTTCTAACCATGGGAAGGGGGATTAAAAGAAAATTCTATAGGCTATAATATGTTGCCATAGTGACTACCAGAGGGTAATTACCTTGTTTCTTTTGAATAGAAACTGGAAAGAAAAATAATCATATAGAACCTCAGAATGTGGTTGCTGCAGGCAAGTGGCAATGCTGTTTCTCTCTGCAACTCTGAGCCCAAGGAAGGCTTTCCCTGCAAGACACTGCCTCATCCTCAAGCATGCCACAGCACTGCGTAGCAGTTTCCTCTACATGGAGGGTGCTTGATAATTATTAATAAATTGAATGAGTGCGCCGGGCCTGGTGGCACACACTTGTAATCCCAGTACTTGGGAGACGGAACCCGGGGGATCTGAGTTCGCGGCCAGCCTCAGCTACTTAGTGAGGCCTCTGCAACTTCGTGAGACCCGGTTTCAAAATAAAGTATAAAAAATAGGGCTGGGGGTGTAGCTCGGAGGTAGAATGCCCCTGGGTTCAATCCCCGGTACCACACACACACAAAAAATTAAATCGAATGAGTAATATGATCCCATATACTGGCTTCATCCCTAACCCCTAAAAAAAGAAAACAAAAAAAACCTTTCATGCTCTCTAACAAGCCAGCATCCTATTCTCACTACTTCAGCCCATTTTAAGTGAAATAACACCATTTTAAGCAAGTTTCCTTCCCAACCCAAAAATTCATTAAAATATCTCACAAGCTACTAGGACAATTACTAAGATTAGCTAGGTTTTCCTAGGCATAAGTACTGAAATGGGGGAATGTCCCAGAAAAATGAAATTATACATGCAAAGGAACACTCAGAACTGAAAATAGTTCTGGCATATCTGAATGAAAGGCTGCAGAATTATGAAAGGACCTGATCACAGGGGGTCTTAAGTAATGTTTAGAAATTATGTAATGTTAGAAATTTGAAATTATATGGAGGACAATACAGAACTGCCACGGCCTTGCCTCCTACGGAGTCTGCGTGAACCTACACGCATGACGTGGCAAAAGCTTCAAGGAAGTATGCCCGTAGAAAAAGGTGTCCTGGGTCTTGGAATTCTCACTCCTTTGGAATTATGTCTGTCTCCTGTTTTTGGTGAAATGCTTTCTCAGCACTAGATGGAAAGTTAAGGCTGTAATGCACAGGATA
>PVJS01059874.1:0-11391 GCA_004027185.1 Glis glis
TTGTTAATCCCAGTACTTGGGAGGCTGAGACTGGAGGATCCGGGTTCGCAGCCAGCCTCAGCTATTTAGTGAGGCCTCCGCAACTTAGTGAGACCCTGTTTCAAAATAAAGCATAAAAAATAGGGCTGGGGTGTAGCTCAGAGGTAGAATGCCCCCTGGATTCAATCCCCAGTACCGAAAAAAAAAAAAAAAATCTACTCCGAAACATCTGCATCCAAGGAACTTTGACTTGAGCAATGTTAATTAAATGCATGCTATTTCAAAGTTTATTGTTCTATTAGTAGTCATCATAGGCTGTTTAATTTCTTCTTCTTCTTCTTCTTCTTCTTCTTCTTATTATTATTATTTTGCGGTACTGGGGATTGAATCCAGGGGCATTGTACTTCCGAGCAACACCCCCAGCCCTATTTTTTATTCCTTATTTTGAAACAGGGTCTCACTAAGTTGTGGAGGGCCTCACTAAGGAGCTGAGGCTGGCCGTGAACCTGCCATCCTCCTGTCTCAGCCTCCCAAGTACTGGGATTACAAGTGTGCGCCACCATGTCCAGCTCAAATCACATCACTTCTTAGTGGCAGGGTCAGAACTAAAAGTCAAGCCCCTTAAGTCGTAGTTTAGTCACTTTGTCAACTATAGTTTGCTATACAGGATTACCTGACTCTTGCCAAAACTTTAATTATAAATTTTGAGGCCCTGAATACAAATAAAGCAAAACATCCAAAGATGGGATAACTATGTGTTGACTAATAGGTAAAACTAAGAGCAGGCAGAGACACCGTGCAAAGGCAAATCTGCCCAGGAGGTAATGTTCACTGCTATTGGCCAGATTCAAAACTGCCCCACTCCCATCACAAGGTCTGAAGCCCTAGGGCAATACATTCTAATCTTGATTATAACTTTATCCTGGAGTCTAAGAAAACCCAGGACAACCAGCTGAGCAGGAAGAATGTGAGAGTTAAAGAACTGGTGACCTCTTGTGCTACACTAAGATCCTCTTACTCTTTTGCTCTAAGAAAAAAGAAGATTGACTTTGAGCTGTCTCTCTAAATAATATTCATAAAGAAAATATGACTGTAATCATTTTTAGAAGTTATTGTTATTGGCAGCAATAATATTACTAGAAATAACAGAAGCAAACATTGACAAAAGGTAAGGAAGCCAGAAAACTGGAAATTAGATAATGCATAAACTCCAGCATGTTTTCCATCTACAATGGTATAAAAGAATATGTTCAAATGAAAATAAAAATAGTAAGAAGTTGTAATCGCTATCACATAATCCTTTTTATCAGTTACCATAGAGTAATTAGAAGGTCAGGAAGTTTCCTTGTCATGGATTTTTTTTTTTTTGAGGTACTGGGTATTGAACCCAGGGGCATTCTACCTCTGGGCTACATCCCCAGCCCTATTTTTTATTCTTTATTTTGAAACAGGGTCTAAGTTGCAGAGGGCCTCACTAAGTAGCTGAGGCTGGCCGTGAACCTGGATCCTCTGGTCTCAGCCTCCCAAGTACTGGGATTACAAGCATGCGCCACCATGCCTGGCTTGTCATGGATTTTTGATGGCTAGTAAGAGAAATACTAGTAGTGGAAGGCTATTCTAAATATAAAAATTGAGTGGAAAACAAAGAAGAAAGGAAGAAATTTAAAAAGAGGAAGAGACAAAGATTTTGGCAAATGGAGGGGAAACCTAAGAATTAAGATACTTTAAAGACAATAGTAAACCTGCTCGGGAGATTTGAAATGATAAGGTAACAAAAAGAACTCCCTGGCAAGATGAAAAATAACATAATTTGGTCAGGGTCAAGATGGGAAATTTTGGAATGGAAAAGACAGATTGAGAAACAGGAGGGAATACCTGGCAAAGGCAACACTTTCTCTTTCATTCTTTCTCTTAGTACTGTTAGAAGAATATTACAATCTGAAACTTTGAACATGTCTTATAAAATGGTCATTAATGTCAGAAAAGAGAAATCTAAGCACAAAAAATGATGGGTAAAAATCAGGACAAAAATCCATCACTTGTTGGCTTTCAACACCATTGTGTGTACAGCCGCCAGACAAAGTTGAGACAAGCAAAATGATTTTAGAGGCAACTCTACAGTCTATTTTACTATTAAGCAAATTGGAGGCACACTGTCAAAGGATGTTGCCCTTTGTCTAAGGAAAGCTGGAAGTACAATACAAATGAAAATCCAGTTAATTTGGTCCTTATGAAACTGTACATACCCTGCATTAATTGAGAAAAATGTAAAGAAATGTCTGATTTTCAGAAACTCTGGGAATCCAGAAACCACATGGTTATTCTTTCTTTTAAATCACTGCTTTCATACCTTTAAATCTTCCAGTGCATAGCACCCCCAATTTTACAAAGACCTGACTGCATCTTTGGAGGCAACCAATCTTTTTTTTTTTTTTTTTTGGTGGTACTAGGGATTGAACCCAGGGGCATTCTATCTCTGAGCTACACCCCCAGCCCTATTTTATTCTTTATTTTGAAACAGGGTCTCACTAAGTTGCAGAGGCCTCACGAGTTGCTGAGGCTGGCCACGAACCTGCGATCCTCCTGTCTCAGCCTCCCAAGCATTAGGATTACAGGCGTGCGTCACCACGCCCCTTGGAGACAACCAATCTTAACAGGCAGCTAGAACAGGCAGCTAGAATAGCTCACAGGTAGAAGGATACAGAGAATTATCCAAAATTCCTCCAAGTTAATACAGAAGACTGCCTTTAGTTTTTTTTTTTTTTTTTTTGGTGGTACTGGGGATTGAACCCAGGGGCATTCTACCTCCGAGGTACACCCCCAGCCCTATTTTTTTATTCTTTATTTTGAAACAAGGTCTCACTAAGTTGCAGAGGGCCTCACTAAGTAGCTGAGGCTGGCCGCGAACCTGTGATCCTCCTGTCTCAGCCTCCCAAGTACTGGGATTACAAGCGTGCGCCACCACGCCAGGCAAGACTGCCTTTAGATTTGTGACACCATAGCACAGCTATTCCCCCAAAAGCTAAAATGCCACAAAGCACAAATCTAGGTGATATAAACAGAACTTCAGTTAAATGGAAGGCTTGGTCAACCGCAGTTGAGTAAACCTGAGTTGCAGTGTAATCTGATAAGGAACAAATAGCAAGGACTAAAAGTGTAAACCATGTGTCCCCACGAAGAGTTCTTTAAAAGAGTTAATCCAATAGTGGACAAAGAAAAACTGATGCATATAATTCAAAAGGTTGGTTTTTGTTTTTTTAAAATAAAATTTCTCCTAAGAGGCGATCGAGAAAATTTAGTAATTGCTATGGATTAAAAATTGATTAATATGCAATTAACTAAGACCAAGAGTGAACATGTCCAGAGATTAATACTAGGATAGTGTAAAACTTACTAATGATCTAGAAGAAGCATATGTGGACAGAAAAGGTGAAGACTGAAAATTGCCAATGATATAAACTGTTCACAGTAAAGCCTGAAAGTCCCTGCTAAGATAAAATGAAATTCCCTCTTCACAAAGGATACTGAGAGTCTCAAAGTTAATAGTTGGGGAAAAAAAGGTTAGCAAGATTTGCCAAGGTGAGAAAAACGGCAGAATAAGAAAAGGTATGACAAAGATTGATAAAATAATGGATGGCAAACAGGATGCCAACTGGTACTGCTCATTCACCTTTTCCTTTATAAAAACAAATTTTATGTGGAGCTTTATGATAATAGAAGACAACAAATTTAAACTAAAAGCGGAAACTAGTTTAAAGCAGCATATAATTAAGTGAGTGAGCAGACGATCTCAGGACATGAAGCACAGAGCATAGTATGGCTTCTGAGACTTCAGAGATATCAAAACACGGCTTTACAGTAAAACTACTTACACTAAAAATTAAAATGCAGCACATAACTCATGCTTCAGAGTATTAATGAGGCAAGGTCAGGAAGGAAATTTCCTTTCCAACTGCTCTATTTGAAATAATTTGTGATTTCAACTTTTAAGTATTCCCATTTCCATCCTAGAGTCCACATTAAATGATAGACTTATCTAAAAAACCTTAACGCCATTTTTTTCAGATACACTCTTCTTTCCTGTTTATTTTTCTAAATAGCAGAACCTTCCATTTCACCCAATTCTTCTTCCACTTCATTTATCCCAGCTTCAAAATACTGCCAAGGAGATGTAATGATGAGCCACCAAATCATATATTTAAAAACCTGGTTTTGAAAAAGAATTCTATGATTTGTTTCATTTTCCTACCTTCTTTCTCTAAGTAGACAAACATTTAAATTCATATAATACTTTGTTTCTGTTCATCGTCCATACATATCATAAAATAAAAATCTGAGTGTGGATGCTGAGATCGATCATATTTAAGATTATTATATTATAACCTGCGGCCAGTAACCGTAGCACAAGTATCATTTTATAAAATGAATTTTCAATCATTAAACAACATAATTTTATAGAGTAAGACAATAGAATACACATTAAGAAGGTACAGCCCGCTAAGCTGTTTTCACCATGGGGAATGAGCAATTGGGCTATGAAAGGCTATGGCCCAGTCAGTTCATAAATTCAACACATAAAGAATAGGCTGTGAATGAGGTACAGGCAAAACTCATAGCCTGAAAGCCTAAGAAACGAGGTCTGAAAAAATGTGTGGGTCAACCAAAAAAACCCAGATGTTAAATTAAATTTTTGAAAATGATAAAAGTATGTGTGGATAACACCAAAGGGATCAGGAGGCAAGTTTACACTTTGTGTCCATTTTGTAATCCAGTCCTCTCCATTTTGGGCTTAGCAATAGGGTGCCACACGTGGTATAAAGCCAGCCGTAGCATTCAAGCTTGACTGAATTTTAAAAGTGACACTGTAATCAAATATGTTCCAAGGGCATTCTAGAATTTCAGGGCACAGCTAACCACTAAAATCAACCTTCTCAATGCTCACTTTGGATATTAACAGGATGTAAACTACAATCCTCAGGTCAATTAAATATAAGCCCATATATTTCATCTATCAAAAAATAGTAGCCAGAATATATCACTTGCAAAGAAACGTTTTATTATGTGTACCTAAAAAAAATGCAATACCAGTAAAAATAAGAAATGGTCTTCCAAAATACAGGATTTATATATTTCTTTTTGCATATAAAAAAGAATTCGCTTTAGAATGCAAATAAGGCTATATCCTTAAAAAATGGCACACACAGAAAGTGAAGCTGCAGAAGCCCTCGTATGGCATTTGGTTTGGGAGACAAAAGAAGAAAGGCATATTTCAAACAGATGGAAAGTGAAACATAATAAAGTTATACTTGCCTGCATTAATTTCCCTTCTGCTGGGGTTATTTCGGCAACACCAGCAAACACACCTTCCAAAGTGAGATTCAGTTTTCCTGTGGGGTCCATTTTCAAGGGGATCACTCTGATAATAGCTTTCTGCTCTGCTGATCGTTCAGACTCCACCGCTGCGGCCAGTACCAGTCCTGTGCGTCCAAAGCCTGCCTGCAGGGTAGCCATCAGCAGCCAGGGCCAGAGGGCAGCCGGCTGCAGCTGGTGGCCACCACTCATGCTACCAGCTGCAGCAATGCACGTCGGCCATACATACTGCTTCCACTAGCTAATACCAAGGGCAGGTTCTCAGATCCAGACAAATGGAGGAAAGGAGAATTTATGCTTCAGTTCCAGAAAGTCAAGTCACAGTTTTGGCCCTTTCTTTCTCTAAAGTATATTCCCAAGAACAGGTGGCATTCCTGATGGGGAGAGGAGACTGTGTTTTCAGCCCACTTCTGCTGCAGGTATGTCCTTTTCTTCCATTTTCACTCTGACTAGCAAGGATAGCACCACTTCTCTTTGGAGTTTCCAACTTCGCTTGAGACTGACTGTCACATTGTGAATTTTGATTATGTCAGATCACTTGGTGTTGGTCTTCCACATGCATTGAGTGGTCGAGGCACTAAACCCAACGTTGATGAACAAAACAAGGCAGAGTGAACAGCCAAGGCCATGCGTCAAAGGTGAGAGTGAAGAACTCCAGCTCAGAAAATGAAGAGATGGCCTGCTTTAAGCCACAAGATTTGTCAACTGTAAATGATTAAAGACCACAAGGAGATTGGTTTTTTTTTTCAAATAGGCGAAAAGAGGGAATGATAAAAAACATTTCAGGCTACACCTTTAGGGGATGTCCAAAGATGCTGCAGCCTGTATTCACAAGTTTCCACGTTAAATTGTATTTCAGTGTAGCCTAAAGTTCTAGGTCCATTAAATTTATATATTTTTCATGAACTTGGACATGATTTTTTCTGCTCTACCAAAGTTGCCTATAAATTAGGTACTAATTTATATGTCTTCACATATAGGATAATCCTAAGCAATATAACCTTTTCTAATTTTTGAAATTAGAACCATTGAAAAGGTTATAGCTTTCTAATCATTTTTCCCAGTTAAAATTCATATTTCTAGCTCCACTTTCCTTTCTCTGCGTAGGAATTCCAGATTTTATTCCCCAGCTTGAGAATGCCAAGCACTTCCATTTCCCATGAGATACTTTGGAAAACTAATATCCAGATCTTTTAATCTGTAATTTTCTAGTTCATAAGAAAAACAAAGGACTATTCCTAACACGTTTTCAAATTCCTTGAGGGGGTGGGGAATAAAAGATAGGGGGATTAGGGAGGTGATTAGTCACAGGCGCTAAGTAGAACACCCTTAAAAAAATACAATGAAGCCTGAGAAGAGTAGGTTTGTGCTGTTTCTAGGCATGTATGAGAATTTGGGTCTTTGTATAAGCACAAAATAAGATTTTAAAATGTGCACCCTTAAGTAAATGTAAATGCGCTTCACCCACAAAACCTGCTGTGTTCTGAGGTCAAGTTTAAAAATCTTATAAAGTCTTCAGAATAAGTGCTGAAAAGCCAAGAAACTGAACATGAACCTGTTATAGAGATTCTTTTCTTTTGTTGAGACAGAGGGAGGGGAAAAAAAAGAATTTCAAAAGAAATCTGCAAACCTGTTGCGCTGTCGGGCCCACTGGAATCCACGGGGGTGAGACAAATTCAATTATGCTTTTATAGATCCTGTTCAAAAAGGGTTTGAACTGCTTAACCAAGTACAGCTCATTCTTCCACCTTCTTACTCTGCAACCAAACCAAGTGCCCCACACTACAGGTAGGTGCCGAGAAATTCCGCAGCCTGAAAAAATAATCCATGCAGGTCAAAGGCAGAATCTTATTCCAGGGTGAAAGCTACTGTCCCCAGGAATTCTAAAAACACTTATAGAAGATCCGAAACCATTTCTGAAATCTCTAACAAAAGTCCTTTTTTGTCTCTCCGAACAGCATATTAAGCAATCAAATCTTGAAAGAGAAAAGCAGAGTAGCAAATACATCAGCAACGATTCACTACCAGAAACACAGAAAATCCCAGAGGGAGAAGGCAATATCTCTCAATCATGGATGGACTTGGAAAGTTCGGAAGGATTCGAGTGCTTCCCTTCCAGAAAGACAATGTGGATCAACTCCCTAGAGCAGGAAGCCTGTGGTTTGTAATTGGTGTTCTAGCTCTGACTCCCTCCCCTGGGACTGCAATCACGCTCTCTACCTGCTGACAAAGTCAGGGTGGAGCGCTGGAGGCAGCCACCCCCAGCGCCCCTCCTCCTCCGGCCCCACGCACGACACTCACTGAACCAGACACGTCCGTTCCCTCCCGCGGCTCTCCGATCCTCTACTCCCCCTAGCGAGCCCCGGAGCAACTGCACCCACTTTGACCCTCACCCTCAGTACCTTTCTCTGGGTAAGCTACCTCACGTAAATCAGGGCCACTCAAACATTTCTAAGCAGATTCTGCACCCAACAGAGCATAGATGGTGGTATGAGGAAATAAACAGAAAAAAAAAATAAAGGAAATACAAAAGATAGAAAAACGCACACAAAGTTTTGCAAATACAAGTTCAAAGGAATTGCTGTTCTTTCCGGGTTTTCGAGTCTATAAATGGCCCGGAGCCAGAGCCCGGTGATCCTGTACTGCGGGACTTACTGATTTATTGCTGCCTGTATCTGCTGCCCTGGAAAGGCCTCTGTCAATGTTATGCATACCTTTTCTTCAGCGCTAACTGATTTGCATGCAGTAGCTGTGTGCACTGTGCCTGCATGAGCTTTCAGATCAGGTTGTCAGACGTCTGGACTCCACCTGTTATTTTCTTCTGACATCTTCAGGAGGTGAAATACTACTATAGATCAGACCTATGCCCTCAATGCAAGACCACAAGAATGTCTACGTCACCAATACAAGCAAAGGGTAAAATATGCTTAAATGAAGAGTGCAGGAAAAAGAAAACTAATTTTCCGTCAGTCAACACATTCATGAACTTATACAGTAACCTTGCCATTAGACAGAATGCAAAAGTCTCTAATGTTTGAATTTTCAAATTGACCAGATTATATTTGACTGTTTTCAGACATTTTATTTCTTGTTTGTTTTGCGGTACTGGGGATTGAACCCAGGGGCATTCTACCTTTGAGCTACACCCCCAACCCTATTTTTTTTTTTTGAAACAGGGTCTCACTAAGTTGCAGAGGGCCTCACTAAGTTGCTGAGGCTGGCCACGAACCTGCGATCCTCCTGTCTCAGCCTCCCAAGTACTGGTATTACAAGTGTGCGCCACCACGCCCAGCCAGACTTTTTTGAACTGCTGTCAAATTCTTCAAAATTATACCAATGAATAACAATGTGAATGCGGTTAACTCCCCTCAACTGTATATACTTAAAAGTGGTTATAAATTTTGTATGTTTTTTGTTTTCTGGGCTTTTTCCTTATTTTTTTGGTACTGGGGATTGAACCCAGGGACATTCTATAACCCTAACCCTTTTTATTCTTTATTTTGAAACAGGGTCTCGCTGAGTTGCTGAGGCTGGCCTCAAACCTTCAATCCTCCTGTCTCAGGCTCCCAAGTATTGAGATAACAGGTGTGTGTCACCATGCCTGGCTTTTTATGTGTTTTTAAAATCTCATATACAATAGCTGGGCATGGTGGTGCACTGGCGCAAGCCCAGTACTTGGGAGGCTAAGACAGGAGGATCACAGGTTCCAGGACAGCCTTGACAACATAGCGAGACTCTCAGCAACCTAATGAGACCCTGTTTCAAACTAAAACATAAAATAGGGCTGGGGGTGTGGCTCAGAGGTAGAATTCACCCGGGTTCAATCCCCAGTACCCTCCCCCCCCACAATCTCATGTACAAGCCAGGCATGGTAGCACACGCTTGTAATTCCACTACTTGGGAGGCTAAGACAGGAGGATCGGAGGTTTGAGGACAGCTTCAGCAAGTAGTGGGATTCTCATCAACCTAGCAAGAACCTGTTTCCAAATAAAAATAAAACAGGACTGGGGGTGTAGCTCGGAAGTAGAATGTCCCTGGGTTCAATCCTCAGTACTACACACACACACAAAATAAATAAATAAATAAATAAATAAATAAATAAAGTGTGGTGTGGTAGCGCACGCTTTTAATTCCAGTACTTGGGAGCTGAGACAGAAGGATCGCAGGTTCGTGGCCAGCCTCAGCTACACAGTGAGGCCCTCTGCAACTTAGTGAGACCCTGTTTCAAAATAAAGAATAAAAAATAGGGCTGGGGATATAGCTTAGAGGTAGAATGCCCTTAGGTTCAATCCCCGGTACCACACACACAAAAAATAATAATGAAAATAAATAAAAACAATTATAAGGTTTATGAAAAGTTTCAGAATTTTTGACCTAATAACTAACCGGGAGAAGAGATAAATTTTAAAGCAAATTCTTTTTTTTTTTTTTGCGGTACCAGGGATTGAACCCAGGGGTGTTCTACCTCCGTGCTAGGCCCCCAGCCCTATTTTTTATACTTTATTTTGAAACCGGGTCTCACGAAGTTGCGGAGGGCCTCACTAAGGAGAGAGGGAGAGAGAGAGAGAGAAACAGGGAGAGAGCGAGAGAGCTGAGGCTGGCCGCGAACCCGGATCCTCCGGTCTCCGCCTCCCAAAGTACTGGGATTACAAGTGTGCACCACCACGCCCGGCGTTAAAGCAAATTCTTAACTTAGCACTTTTCTCTCTTGCTCAGACCTTAAGGACACAATGCAATATAGACCTTTTGCAGCTCCTTTCCTAAAGGACCAGAAGAGCTCTAATTCTGCTGAAGAGATTTTTTGTTTTTAGTACTGGGGATTGAATCCAGGGATTCTCTACCACTGAGGCACATCCCCAGCCCTTTTTATTTTTTATTTCGAGACAAGGTCTTGCTAAATTGCCCAGGCTGGCCTTGAATTTGCAATCCTGTCTCAGCTTCCTGAGTCACTGGGATTACACAGGTGCGTGCCATGGCACCCAGATGCTGAAGTTTTTTTAAAAATCTGTTATTGTATATGTTTTTATGTATGCTATATAATTAACCAGCATAATTAAAAATATATAGTACATATCATTAATGTATGCAAAACTATCTTTTTTGGGGGGGCATACTGGGGATTGAACCCAGGGGCATTCTACCTCCAAGCTACACCCCCATCCCTATTTTATTTTAATTTTGAAACAGGGTCTCACTAGGTTGACGAGAGTCTCACTACTTGCTGAGGCTGTCCTTGAACCTGTGATCCTCCTGTCTCTGTTTCCCAAGTATTAGGATTACAGGTATGCACCACATCCGGCTATGCAAAATTATCTTTAAAGTTAAACTAAAGCCGGGCATGGTGGCGCATGCTTGTAATCCCAGTACTTGGGAGGCTAAGACTGGAGGATCCGGGTTCGCAGCCAGCCTCAGCTACTTAGTGAGGCCCTCAGCAACTTAGTGAGACCCTGTTTCAAAAAAATAAAGAATAAAAAATAGGGCTGGGGGTGTAACCCGGAGGTAGAATGCCTCTGAAATCTGGAAATAATGATATGTGTCTTTAACCTGGAGACTTTGAGATACCTAGGATCAAGCCAAACAGCTTTAAGGAGTTTAGTCCACCTACACCTTGGTGTTTACTTAGGTCACTAGAACTGATGAGCAAGCGTTAAAGCCACCCCCCAAAGACTGATATGCCACAATGCTTCTCCAAATGCCATAAAGATGGCATCACTACGGTAATGAAAAGTCTGTCTCCCTGACACCTAAAACCTAATCTTACACACGAGACACATCATGTTTCAGGATCTACTTTCCTATCTGGGCCGAAGACTGGTCATCTTTTCCCAATAAACAAGGTTTCTGTGAAACATGTCTAAGGATTTTCCTTATCCTAAATGGCATTTTAAAAGTGCAACTGAAGCCGGGTGCAGTGGCACACACCTGTAATCCCAGTACTTGGGAGGCCGAGACCGGACGACCTGGGTTCACGGTCAGCCTCAGCTACTTAGTGAGGCCCTCTGCAACTTAGTGAGACCCTGTTTCAAAATAAAGAATAAAAAA
>PVJS01059875.1:0-11383 GCA_004027185.1 Glis glis
GCATACCCTCTGTCTACACCTGGACAAAGAGGGATATATGCATACAAGGAAGTGGATTATAAGATGACATCATCTTACTCATCCACAGGAACTATAACAGTGGACAAGAAAGAAAAGAAGTAGAGTTCCAATTTAGTCATTATGGGGAAGGAAGAGACATGCAGGGACACTACTCACCCACTAACAAGGAGTGTGATAAACTTAATTCAGTGTACTTTCACTTATGTTTTGCTAAACTGTTGTGTGACTAAAGCTAATATTATTTGGTTACTTCTATGCGATTAGAGCTCTTCATGAAAGTCACACTATACACAAAATATTAAAGATCACCTGAAGGGACTTTACTCCGTGAAGGGAGTGGGAGGGCTTTGGCAACACTGGGCCTGGTCTTAGATGACTTGAGAAGCAATTTCACAGGTTCTTGCACATAGGGAGAAATGTCTTCCTCGCTGTCCACTGGGAAATCATAGAAAATGTGTTAGCTGTGAAATGGATCACATCTACAATTGCTTTAAAAAAATACACAGTAAGTTAATTTTCAAATAAATGTAATGTAATTAAAATTTGAGGGGATCATTAATTAAATTATGATAATAAAGACATACCTTTAGAAGGATAGTTTTGGCGATCAGAGTGACAGGGTATCAGAAGCATGCATGCACACATTGCTCATTTAGCTCTCCCTCAAATCCCACCCCATTCCCTCCCCCTTCCCTCCTTTCCATGCTCAGCATAGTGATCCACTCTGATAAGTTTGTGTATACACATCATGTGCATTAGTGTATTTCCCTCTTCCCCCCTCCCATCTCCCGCAATTAGGTCGTCTTCTTTACTCATTTGAGGTTTTCTCCATCTTTGTCTGGAGTCCCTCCTATGCCCTATTCTCCCTAGCTTCCATTAAGGACAGCATCCAACTTTTCACTTTTTGTGACTGACTAATCTCACTAAGCATAATGTTCTCTAATTCCATCCATTTCCCTGCAAATGATGTAATTTTGTTCTTCTTGATGGCCGCATAAAATTCATTATGTACATATCCCATTGTTTTGCAATCAATTCATATGTTGATGGACTTCTTGGCTGGTTCCATAGTTTGGCAATTGTGAATTGTGCAGCTATAAACATAGGTACGCATGCACTAGTGTGGTAATTTGGTTTATATTCTTTTGGATAGATACCTAGGAGTGGTATTGCTGGGTCATACGGTCGGTTCATTCCCAGTCTTCTGAGGATTCTCCACACTGTTTTCCAAAGTGGTTGCACTAATTTGCAATCCCACCAACAGGGTAGTAGAGTTCCTCCCAAATGAACTCTGGTTTGGGGTGCAGTCTTTGGTGAATGCAACAAAAGCAAACAAAAGCAAGCGGATACTTTTAGATTGCTTTCACTCTGAGGCTTGTCCACATGCGACTCTGGTTATCGTGCAAGGATGCCTAGGCTAGTTGGTTGGATGATGAGAACCATGTCACCAAGTCACCTCTTGTGCAAGTGGTAAAGTCTGTTTTCTCTAAAGACACCCTTCTGCACTCTGTTTTCTGATGCTGGATCTGGGGCTCTGCAAGCCATACTTTTTGCTTTGCCAAGTAGCTCCAGCTGGGCGATGCAGATAGTGGGTGCTGAAAGAAGGCTGCAAGGCAGGAGGCGGTGGGAAATTCCTGAGAAATTCCTGTAAACAACATCTCAGCAGTGTCTCTTCATTCCAGAAACAGCAGTTCCTTCCATGACATCATGCCCGGCTTTACTTTCACATTTCTAACAACACAGAGTCTGGTAACTGCTCAAAAAAAATCTGTAGCCGGGCATGCAGGCGCACTCTTGTAATCCCGGTACTTGGGAGGCTGAGACAGGAGAATCCGGGTTCACAGCCAGCCTCAGCTACTTAGTGAGGCCTTCCGCAACTTAGTGAGACCCTGTTTCAAAATAAAGAATAAAAAACTGGGCTGGGGCTGTAGCCCGGAGGTAGAAAGCCCCTGGGTTCAATCCCCAGTACCACACAAAAAAAAATCTGTTACATTCATTAATTCTTTGAAAGTTTTAAGAACCAAAGCCCTTTCTTTACTTCATGAACCCTATTCACTCCTTTTAAATTCTTGGTTTTATCTTCAAATTTTTCAATTTAAAAAGGAAATAATAAAGACTCATTTTTACTTCTATATTCCCACACAAATGATTTCCACATGTGGTGACCAGAGAAAACTGATCTGTTACTCAATTAAAATGAGCATTCTTATAAAGCCAATTTCTGATGCTATTTTAAAAGAGGACAGTGTTTCTAGAGACTTATTTTCCCAACATGATATTAGCTTTATGTTGCTGTCTAAAAATTTACCATAAATTTAACATCTTTAAACTATTCTTGTTTATCATTCAAAGTAATACAAAAAAAATCCAGATGAACCCAGCTGGGTATTATACTCAGGGTCTCAAGAGACTGAAATTAGTGGGGTGACTAAGCCTGGAATTTTATCTGAAGAATCTGAAGGCAACCAACAAATAAGGAAATAAAAATTAAAATAAGGTTGAAATATCACTGAATAAATCTCAGAAGTGCATAAATAAAACCCAATTAACCTGTTTTGCAGATGGTTATGCACAGAAAAACATCCCCCCTCAAATTTGCTGTCCTCAAACCTGTGATCTTCCTGTCTCAGCCTCCCAAGTACTGGGATTACAGGCATGGGCCACCATGCACGGAAAAATGTTAATTTTAATATTCCTTTATTAAATATCTTTTTGGAAATATCTTTTAACATTAAAAACCATGTAGATTTTAACAAATCTCAATCCTGGGCTTTCTTCACCCCCAAAGAACAAATACACCCATGGATAAATATGCATACATTTAGTAGTGGCAAGAAAAACTTTAAAAAAAGAAAGCAATGCTCTTTCATGAATATTGATGGAATAAAGTATTCTAAATCACAAAATGCTGTGCTGTCAGTTAAAAGGATAAAGCCATTCCGTTTTCAGACACACATGGATTTTCCTAAGATACTGTCACATAAAAACATAAGATGCAAAAAGAGTCAATGAGAAACCATACTTCAAAGCTACTCTAGGTAATTAGATACTTTTAAGATCTTTATATATAATCTTTTACCTTTCTTGTTAAAGGGTGATAAATTGATCACTTTTGCAAATTTACTTTGTGAGGTGTCCTTGTTAAAAGTATCTTCTTGACGTTGTGTGGACATATCTCTGATTTTATATGAACTCCCACCTAAAATAAATTTTAAAAACAAAATTAGCATGAATGTTCTGACTACTAACCCAAACTCTCTAAATAACTCCCCAAACTCTGTGTATTGATCTTTATTTCTGCATTTATAATTTTTCCTCCCATATTTTATTGAGTGTCCACTTGCCTATTACTTCAACTTCTATCAAGTTTTCATCATTTTTCCTTTCTTGTCTTTGCTTTGTGTCCTGTGATAGCATCTTCCTTAATTTTGACCTTTACTCCAACCTCAATTTACTGTGGACTAAACTTTTTTTTTTTTTTTTACGGTACCAGGGATTGAACCCAGGGGCGTTCTACCTCCACGCTACACCCCCGGCCCCATTTTTTTATACTTTATTTTGAAACCGGTCTCACGAAGTTGCAGAGGGCCTCACTAAGTAGAGAGAGAGAGAGAGAGAGAGAGAGAGAGAGAGAGAGAGATATGGAGAGAGAGAGAGACAGAAAGACAGAGAGACATTTTTTGGAAATCATACTTGTGATTAAAGTAATATATGTTATTGTAGGAGACTTCCATTTCAACAGAGAATTACAAACCTCATATTCTTTAACCATTGGCTAGAAATCAGAGTGAAGCCACAGGGCAAGAGGTTTAATCAAGGTTGTAACTGGAAACCACTGAGAGAAGGAATTATTATTGACACAGTTTATTTCAGAAGCCGAGGCTTACACTAGCTATTTACATTTGTCAGATAAGGGTAAAAGCTGGGAAAACCTGTAAGTCACTAAAAATAAAAACCTTAAAACATGTTAGGACGATAGATCCATCTGTCACATATGTGTTTATTTTTATATTACTTTCATGAAAATATATGTGATACATCTTGACATTATGGCTAAATGTAACTGTGGATACAGATGGTATAGAAGACTATCCCAAATGTCTTAATTTTGATAGCTAAAATTCTAGACTATATATTCCTAAAGTATTGCTAACATGTAAATAATGTGTGCTAAAGACTCCAAATGAGTAAAAGAATTTACCTTGGAATCGATGCCAAAAATTTCTGTGTATGTATTTAGGTGTATATTACTAAAGAATTATGATTGACGTGAAGTAATGTAGGTGATGGGGGAGAAGAAGATGTAGGGTACTCAATAATGAGGTGAAAATAAGAAACAAAAAGGGCAAAACAAAAACAAATTGGGTTGGGCGTGGTGGCACACACCTATCATCCCAGTACTTGGGAGGCTGAGACAGGAGGATTGCTGGTTCAAAGCCAGCCTCAGCAACTCACTGAAACCCTGTTTCCAAATAAAAAATAAAATAAAATAGGGCTGGGGTGTAACTCAGAAGTAGCATGCTTCTGGGTTCAATCCCCAGCACACTACACACACACACACACACACACACACACACACACACACACACTTGGACCATTCTTCCATAGAACATCAGTACATATAATTTATGCCTGTGTTATGATAAATTCTGAGGCAGAAGGAATGAGAGTGTGACAGTATTGAAAGGGACTTAGTGTGTGCGTGTGCGTGTGTGTGTATGTATGTGTGTGTGTTACTGGGACTTGAGGTGAACCAAGGGCATTCTATCTCTGAGCTATACTCCCAGCCCTATTTTATTTTTTATTTTGAAACATGATCTCACTAAGTTGCTGACAGCCTCACTAAGTTGCTGAGGCTGGCCTTCAAACCTGAAGTCCTCCTGCCTCAGCCTCCCAGTACTGGGATTACAGGTGTGTGCCACCACACCTGGCTTGTATTTTTCTATTAATGTTTGCTATGGTCTGAATGTTTGTGCCCCCCCTCTCAATTTCATATGTGGACACCCAGTCGCCCTTTGATGGCATAGGAGGCGGGGACTTTGGCAGGTGGTTAGGTGCTGAGGGCTTGGCGCTCATGAATGTGGTTACAACTCTCATTAAAGAGGCCGCAGAGAGACTCTAGATAGTTGAGGAGCGCGACCAGCAGCAGAGCAGAAGGGGATAGTGGGAGGGAGGGGGAAGAGAAATGAAGAACTGATGAAACAAACAGTTCAAATGACGCTGTGCCCATGTATGAAGGTGTCATTAACCAATCTCCCTACCATGCACCGGGAGGGGTGGGTGGCCTGGGGACCTGAAGGGAATCACACCAACACTTGTGTGCATGTTTGTATGACCTTGAACTTCATAATGATGTGAAATTATAATGCTCCAGTAAAAGTATATAAAAACAGAGGCCCCAGATTGCTGTCTTGTCCCTTCCCCCAGGTGAGGACACAGAAGGAGGCATCATCAATGACCCAGGAAGTTAGCACTCACTAGACGCCACATCTGTCAGCAACTTGGTTTTGTACGTCCCAGCTTCTAGAACTGTGAGGAATAAATTGCTTGCTGTTTATAAACACTCAGTTTAAGGCATTTTTGTTATAGCAGCCTGAGCTAAGACAGTCTTTATATGTTTTTTGAGAGTTTAAAATATTCCATCAAGATTAAAATAAAAGGCATACCATAAAAACTATTATAAGTAATTAGATACTTATTTTATATGATATCTTTTACCTTGATTGTCCATGGGTGATTTTGTTTGGAATTTACTTGGTGTAATGTGGCTGGTAACGATATTTTCTTGATAGTGTGTGAACAAGTCTTTGTTTACAAATAATCTTGGACCTAGAACGAAACGTAAAGAGTCACCAAATGACACTGTGACCACGCACACACTGCTCCCAAACTCCATGCATTGGCCTTTGTTTCTGAACTTGGAATATTTCTTCCCACATTTTATAGAGTAGCCACGTGTCTATTACTCCACATTCTATAAAGTATTTTATGGTTTTCTCTTGTTTTTGCTTTGTGTTCTTTGACAGCATTTTCCTTAATTTTGACCTTTATCCTAACCCCATTTTATTCTGAATAAGGACATTCATTTGTGTATTTGACCTATAATCTCTTTCAAATGTTTCCTGTTTCCAATGTCCATCTTTTAAATTTTATCTAGAACATTTTCATTATACAGGATCATTAAATAAGTATAACCTAATTAGCACTGTGGTTCTTAATACAGAATGGTGTTTCAAATGGACTAGACTTAAATGACAGAATTTATTACTGAATCTATGGTTGTTATTCAAAAGTAACAAGGATTCACTTACTGAGCAACAGTGAACCAAAAAATAATTGAAGGTACCTAAACAAATATCCTGAAAATTAAAGACAGAAAAATGGCTCATCATAACCTACCAAATATTTTAGGGTGAAACACAAAACAAATTTGAATGTTTGGTTCAGACTATTTCATTTTTCCAGCCCTAGCTTTCCTTCTCAGTTATAGATTGTTTTTGAGTCTTACTCAGTTTCATGTACGTATGTATGTATGTATGTATATATGTATGTATGTATGTATGTGGTTCTGGGGATTGAACACAGAGACATTCTACCTCCGAGCTACACTCCAGCCCTACTTTATTTATTTTGAAACAGGGTCTTGCTAAGTTGCTGAGGATCACACTAATTTCCTGAGGCTGGCCTTGACCCTGCAATCCTCCTGTCTCAGCCTCCCAAGTACTGGGATTACAGGTGTGCACCTCCATGCCCGGCTCAATTTATTTTTAATAATACTTCCATTTTTCAGTGATAGATGTGAGAATATATTGTGATAAATATAGAATTCAAAGCCAAAGTCATAAACATCTTGTTTTGAGCTTAAATTTTAATGGAAACACATATTTTGGTGTTTGTTTCTGAAGATTAAGCCATACATCTTCAGATTGAGTGCTGGCAAATTTGTGGTCTGGTGGGGTCCCACGGCCTGGCTCACAGATGTCATGCTCTTGCTGTGTCCTCACAAGGAGCCAGGGGAGGAAGATCTCTGGGGTCTCTTTTCTAAGGGTACTAATGCCAAATCCCAGGTTCAAGCGTTCAGAATCAACTCTGAAAAAAGTTCATAACTATAGTCTTTCTGGGGCCAGAGAGACTTGTGTTTAATGCTGTGATGCTGGGACTAAAGTGTAATCTGTCAACCACATAGCACAACTAACAACTCCGCTGCAGGTGAGACAGTAATTTTCTTACTCTAGCACATCTCTCCTACCCATCTCTTTTGTGTTATTGTGAAATTTATCACATGTTCATAAAATATATACGATTATATATATTATACTATACATTTGAAGCCAATTAAAAGAAGAGAGCAAAATATGCATGTGTCCAGTCTTTTGTAATGACAATGACTTCACTATCGCTCTTGAATGTATGGTGTCAGTGGCCACAGGAGAACTTTCCTAGTGAGTCTTATAAATGGACTGATAGTATCGAGTTGTCGAAGTTTTCATGCATTTGAATGTCCCGTTTCGAGGCGGTTCTGCTGGACCTGAGCTCATGCAGCACTCTGCGAGTCACCCCTCCACCCCCGTGGCGGCCCCGGCACCTGCTGGCCTCGCGGGGTCCCCTCACATGATGACTTGTTTTTCTCTTGCCACTTTCAGGTTTTCGCTTTGTCGCAATATTTTTACTATTTTAATATTTTCACTTGGGTGGGGTAGTGGATTTCATTGTGTTTATACTTGCTGTAATAAGTAGACTAAAACTTTACATCCAATATTTTAAAAAAATTTCCGCCATTACTTCCTCAAGAGTATTTTTTTTGCTGCTTTTCTCTCTTCTTCCTGCTAATACTCCTATTGCTTTACGTTTGGAGATTTCTTCTGACTATTAAAATCTACTCCTGAGCCCCTCCCGTGAATTTTTCCTTACTGCCAGCCCCAGAATCTCCTTTGAAACAATTCTCTTGGTATTTCTATTTGTTGAGACACTATCAGCACATCTTCCTTTCATATTTAAGCATGGTTTTCATGAATTCTCTCAAATGCTTATAACAATTGTTTCATAGTTGCTGCCTGCTACAGCAAACATCTGGGATCCTTACAGGAAGATTGTGTTGACCTCTCCTGAATATGGGTCTCATAACATTTTGTTAAAACTGGGCTTTTTAGCTAGTATGTTGTAGCAAATCTAACTGCTGGTTTCTTTTTTCCCTTTGGGAAGCTTCCTGTTGCTGTGTGCCTGTTTACATAGTTACTTGGCTGGACTCTTTTCTATTTTACTGATGTCTTCTTGCCCACAGTGTGACACTTCTAAGGTGAGTGCTCTGTGGGCATGGCATGGGAGAGGAGACAGCTCTAGAAGAGGGTCCCAAGGAGTTCCCAGCGGGTGGAACTCCACGCCTCCATGACCAGCGGGGTCCTCGACATGTGTGGTGGAAAAGAATTCCAGCACATGTCAGTAGAGGCACAGAGATTTATTTAGGAAAGCAAGGACTGCACATTCAAGTGAGAATGTCAACAGTCTCCAGAGAGAGAGAGAGAGAGAAAGAGAGAGAGAGTGTGTGAGACAGAGAGAGAGAGAGAGAGAGAGAGAGAAAGAGAGAGTGTGTGAGACAGAGAGAGAGAGAGAGAGAGAGAGAGAGAGAGAGAGAGAGATTGAGATTGATTCTTGGTGATAGTGGTGGGAAGGTATGTGATGATATTAGTCTGGCAATCTCAAGAAGGTTTTCAGTGACGATCCAGTCATCTTCTGGATCTCTGAAGTGATCCAGAAGTCTGATCAATACATACTGCTGAGCCAGGCGTGGTGGCACACACCCATAATCCCAGTACTTGAGAGGCTGAGACGGGAGGATCACAGGTGTGCAGCCAGACACAGCAACTTAGCGAGGCCCTCCACAGCTCAGTGAGACCCTGTTTCAAAATAAAAAATAAAACAGGGCTGGAGGTGTAGCTCAGAGGTAGAATGCCCCTGGGTTTCATCCCCAGTACCACAAAAAAGTATAAAAAAACAATAAAGAAGGGTGCTACTGTTTCACTAGAAAATAAAGGCAGTAGTGCAATCTCTGAACGATAAAATAAAACTAAAGAACTTTACCTAAAATATGAACTTGCCTAATACTATAACCATAAAGAAGAAATAGGTAACCAATGGAATAATTATCAGTTATATTCCTCTTTTTTAATCATAAGAAATGCATAAGCTAGCATTTCTGCTTTTGTGAACATAAACCATCTGTACTATCTAGATACAGAAGTGATTTGAATAACATTTGAGATACTTCCACACTTTAATTCCAAGGTCACAGAACCCTAAAAGTAAAAATATCTAATTTTCCATTAAGAGTAAATACTAGAGTTCAACTATTTAGAAGCAGGAATTCATGAGGACTTTTCTCATATAATCATGAAATATAGGTATAGTTGTCAGTAAATACCCATATTTAATTGAACTCCAAAGAAGATAAATAAATCATGAGTCACTTTTTAAAATCATTGTCCTTACCCTGGTGATTCTTGGACTGTGTCTTACTTTCATCCCTCATTATACTTCTTCCCATTCCATCCATCAAGTGATATACATCAGTCTCTGTAAAGGTAAAAAGACTTCAAGATAATTTTACAAGGTAAATATTAGTATATGCATATGTATGTCTAGTACTACCCAAGGTAGCACATTTCATTAGAATGAATCCAGGGCCTCACACAGGCTAGGTAAGTGGTCTACTACTGAGTTATATCCCCAGCCCTGCTTATTTTATTTTGAGACAGGATCTTGCTAAGATACCCAGGCTGGCCTCAAACTTGTGATCTCCTGCCTCAGCCTCCCCAGTAGCTGGGATTACAGGTACGCACAATAGTGCTTGGCTATTAATAATAATATTGATGCATAGACTAGTATTACATAATTCCTTAACTAGTACTTTTTCCATATAACACAAACTCATACACAAATTTACAACACCCTAGATAGTTTACGGCAATAATATAAGGTTCAGGTATACACTGAAATGATATTAATATTGTAAGAATAACACTGGTGAGGTGGAACATAACATTTTTTTCTTAGGTCAGGTTGCAAACCATGGTCATTGTAATTCATAATATTACCATAAAATAGAAATTCTTTGACTCATTCAGAAATATTTTAATGATCTTTTTTAGGCTATGTAAAATAGTCAAATAGACATCAGTGACAGGAAAGAATAATAAGTAATTTAAATGAGAAAAAGACCTCTAGCAGGCCCTCTCAGTAGGTAGAGAAAAATGGGAATATTTGTAGTTCCAGAGATAGAATTGTATCCCTTTAGAGTTTTTTTGTTCTTTGTACTTCTTCATGGATTTAGAAACTATTGTCTAGGTGTGATGACAGAAAAACTAAAGTAAAATCTATAAAAAGAATTTCTATTTAAAAAAAAAGGGATAACAGATTGGGACATGGTGGCACATGTTTTTAATCCCAGTACTTGGGAGGCTGAGACAGGACGATCACAGGTTTGAGTCCAACCACAGCAACTTAGAGAGACCGTTTCCAAATAAAAAATAAAATATGTCTGAGGGTGTAGCTCAGAGGTATAACACCCTTGGATATAACACCGTTGGAGTCAACCCCCAGTACTGCAAAAAAAAAAAAACAAAAACAAAGAGAGACCATTGGACTTGGACCTTGCAACCCGGGGCTGAGCTTCATCCCAGCTTCCGCCGGAGCATACAAGTCGAGTGGGAGGGGCCCTGACCCTGACACCGGAGTGCAAGTCTTGCTTTGGAGAACCTGCAGAACCTATGAACACACGTGAGAGTTTGCCCTTTGCTCACGGCGACACCCTCTGAACAAAGGCTGAGTGAGCCCAGTGAGGCACCATTGCAGAGAAACAAAGACGCATCGAGTGGGCAGGGCAGGTTCCACAGTAAACACAGGTCGTGAGAGTCATGAGCTGCGGCCACTCACTGAGGAGGGTAGCAGACATGTTCAGCCTCGCTGGTCCGTCACTTAGATATATGTAAGAAGGACGGGCTCACTTGAAATAAGAAGCAAAGGATTCCCAGATAGCCCGAGAAGGAATGGGGACGCAGTTTAGGACAAAGAGGGTTAAACGCTAGGAATGTAAAGGTTTGTGCTGGAAGAATTTATAATCTAGTTAAAGTCACAGTTTTCCTCACTCATATTATCATATCATTGCTTTAAATTTTAAAAAATCTATCCTGCTCAAAATTCCTGAGCCACCTTAACATATATGTATAAATTTCCCATTTAAATGTGTCCAATTCAAAGGTTATTAATGCAGGTGGCCCTCTGTATACATGGGTCCTGCATCCAAGTGTTCAATTAGCCATGGATCCAAAATATTAGACAGAATGTTTTTGTATTGAACAAGTATGGA
>PVJS01059876.1:0-11390 GCA_004027185.1 Glis glis
AGAGAGAGAGAGAGAGAGAGAGAGAGAGAGAGAGAGAGACAGGGAGAGAGAGAGCGAGAGAGCTGAGGCTGGCCGAGAACCTGGATCTTCCGGTCTCCGCCTCCCAAAGTACTGGGATTACAAGCGTGCGCCACCACGCCTGGCCAGGGAAGGGTTTTAAGCAGGTGAAATGCCATCACTTAAGGGATGGAGAGGATGGAGCTCTTAAGAGAAGCTAGTGAAGCCCAGAAAACCAACACACGGGGACCTTCTAGCAGACAACACTGGCACTCCACACAGGCCCCCAGATTCCCACCCCACTCCATGTGCCTTCAGTGGCACCATGGCTCTTCCTTGGTGGACTGTCCTTAGAGTACTGGATACTAGCCCACTAGTGCAGGTAACCAGAACTGTCTGGGAGTTTTCCAACGATTTCCAGGGTGTAGGGTGGGGAGAGGAAAGCCCAGCTCCCTTGACTTGAGTTGGACTGACTTACACTCCAGAGCTCCCTTTAGGGTCAGATTTAAGTCCACCTTCCTTGGGACTTTTGCCTGCCATCACACCCTTGTGTGGCTCCTCCCCCTTCCTGTCCTGTTTACTCTGCCAGTGGTTTCTCCTGGAGACATTTCCTTAACAAATCACTTGCATATGAATCTCCATCCCAGAGTCTGCTCTGAGGAAGCCAGCCTGAGACACATGGATACATGCAGCGGTATACAGATGGGATGCAAACTGTGCTCATGCCCAGAGCAGTGGCTGGGAAGCACGTACCACCCCTTCCCCACACTCCTGGACAGGGAACCTTCAGTTCTACCTTTTGGGACCCCCAGGAGGATCTGTCAATCCCATGAAGCTGAGCCGAACTCGTTCTGCCTCCTTCATCCATGAGTGGTTTGTGGGAATCCTCCCCATCTCCAGAGCCCTTTTATACCAGCTCTCTCATTGGGCCTCTAAAATGTCCTGCAGTATAGAAAGGGCAGCGGTCAGCCTCACTTAAAATGAAGAAACTCAGAAGCTCAGACGGACTGAGTGAGTTGCCTGAGGCCTCACGGTGCCCCTGGTTTCTTTGACTTCATTGTCTGATCCCCCCTGCCCCCAGCATTCTGCTCCTCTGAGAGCTAAACCTGGGGAAAAGGTTCTTATCTTTGTGCCAAAAGATGAAGATGAGTAGTACAAGGGAATACATGGGTCCTTGCATAGAAATCCAGTGCATTGAACCAAAGAGACAAGGTGTCTGGGAGTTAGTGTCAGGGCCAGACAGAATGCCTGGATGGTGGGCAGCAAGATGGGAGATACTGAGCTTGAAGAAATCTTGGTGTTCTCAAAGACCTTGTTGTCCAGAGGAAAAGAAAGAGTGCCCCTTGGAACAAACTTTGCATCCTGCCTAGTGTTAGGGCAACTAGAGAACCACAAAGGGTTTGAGCCCATATCCTCAAAGTGATGATACCACAAAGGATATTGAAAGGAGACCACTCATGTCCTGTGGATGCAGTTCTAGTACCATCTTCTTTAGAAGGTGTTCCCTGGCCCCCAATTAGACTCTCCTGGGTCCTTATTGTTTCCTGTTTTCTTCTATCACAACTCTTTTTTTTTTTTTTTGGTACTGGAGACCCAGGGGCATTCTACCTCTGAGCTATACCCCCATCCCTATTTTATTTTTACTTATTTTAATTTTTTTGGCAGTACTGGGGATTGAACCCAGGGGCATTCTACCTCCAGGCTACACCCCAGCCCTATTTTTTTATTCTTTATCTTGAAACAGGGTCTCACTAAGTTGCAGAGGGCCTCACTAAATAGCTGAGGCTGGTCGTGAACCCGGATCCTCTGGTCTCAGCCTCCCAAGTACTGGGATTACAAGCATGTGCCACCACGCCCGGCTCTTTATTTTTATTTTTAAACAGGGTCTCACTAGGTTGATGAGAGTCTCACTACTTGCTGAGACTGTCCTCGAACCTGCAATTCTCCTGTCACAACCTCCCAAGTACAAGTGTGCGCCACCATGCCCGACTATAACAACTCTTAATAGTTGTTTCAGTTTACTTTCTCCATGATTAGACTATGGAATACTTGAGCAGAGATGAGGTCTAAATTGTTCATGAATCCCACTCTCACTATCATAAACTGAGCCCTAATCCCGACCACAATTAAGCTTGGCCCTGGCCAGAGACTAGTTGTGGACCTCAGGTCTCAATGGGGCCCTAATCTTGGCCATAGATTGAATGGTCCTGCCCTCAGCCTGAGCTCTGATCCCTGCCACAGACTGAGCCCTCACCCTGATCACAGTCTGAGCCTTGATCTTGCTTACAACTGGAGCCCTGAACTTGGTCCCAGGTTGAGGTCTAGATTGAGCCATAAACCTGGCCCTAGACTGAGTCCCAACTTTGGTTATAGACTAGACCTAGGTCCATCTCATACACCTTTTAGCCCACAAGGGGCTCAGTCCAGACAACCTTCCTGCTCTTTGAACAACACCCGCATATACATTCACCTCTCTGTTCCACTGGCTTTAGCCTCACATATCTACTAGACCTTGAGCATTCCCAGGCCATGACGGCCCCATGGCTGGCACAGGGTGGGCCTCCACAGGCTGCTCACCAGGGCCGGCTTGCTGAGTGACCAGGCCCCGATGAGGAAGTGTTTACTGTGGCTGCACTGGGGAAGGGACAGGAACCAGTGAGATTGGATCACAGATGGACTTCTCAACTTCCTCTTCCCTGGTCATCCCCGAGACCAAAGGACATTGGAGAAAAGACTCGTCTTTTTACATGCAACACAATCCTGGGTAACAGTCTACTTTTCCTTAACCAAGAGTCTGCCAAAAGTGGGAGAACAGTCAGAAACCCGAGGGCAAAGAAGGCAGGAAGCAGAACTTTTGCCTTCCCAGGCAGAAAATTAATTATAAAATCAGATTGTGTTACCAGAATTGTTTATATCTGTGTTTTAAGGAATTTGCCATCTTCTGAATCTAATAGATGGAGCAGTCAGAGCTTGACTGCTACAACAGTTTTTAATTTGTTTGGAAATTAGTCCAAATAATGAAGGAATGCTTTTCAATACAACATGAAGGCAAGACAATTGGCACATCTTCTTTTTAAACAACGACAACAACACAGTTCTCAACGTTGAATAATTAAAGGAACGCATCTGTCAGAAACAGGTTGCGCACCTCTGGTTTGGAGAAATGCCATTTTTAAGGGTATACTAATACCTAGCAAGACTTCAGGATTTAGTACTTTGGTGTCTGTGTCGGCTTTGGCCTTCAAAATGGACTTGAGAGCCAGGCAGGTAACCTGACCTTCCATTTTGGGCTCCAGAAAGCCAGGCTCAAAAGGATGCAGTCACTGGCCCGGGGGGCACACAGCTGAGCTGATGCTCTTTGTTCCCACCATGCTGCCTCCCTGGGTTTGGTAAACCAGAGGGTTTCTGCCCTTAGAAGAAACAGGTAAATGGCTTTGCCTGGAAACTTGTGGGTTTGGGGGCAAATCAGTCTGAAGTGTTAATAATGATAGATGATATGGACCAAGTCCAAACAGTCCAGTCTCGTGGCTCATTTTCATGTAGAACAGCCTGCCTGTCCCCGTTTTACCAGCAACAACCCACTGTGTGACCTTGGACATGTTGCGTTTCCTCTCTGAGCCTCAGTTTCCTCATCAGCAAATGGGGGTAATGCCTACCTCACTGAATGGTATGAAAATGAAAGATATTAGTATGTTAATAAGTAGTTGTGAATTAGTTAAGGAGTGACATGTGAAACACTGGGTGTTGTTATGGGACCTGTGACCATGCTGGGTGTCCTGTAAGTCCCTAAGCTGCCTTCTGTGCTCATCTGTAGGGTGCAATGTGGCCCTGAGGTCACAGGAGCCACAGAATGATCTTCCTCAATGGGCAATTGAGCTTTGAGAAGTTGTACCTTAAAGTTTGGGAAGGCTTCTCAAACACACCACTGAAGAAAGGAGGGTCACTTTTTGGTCCACTGCTCCAGTGGGAAATTTCAAATGGCTTGAGGGTGGTTTGGTGAAAGGCATTGTTTTTTGCTTGTTTGTTTTTAAAGAGACAGGGTCTGGCTCCAAACTCCTGGTCCCAAGTAATTCTCCTGCCTCAGCCTCCGTAGTAGCTAGCACTAAAGGTGCCCACCACTGTGCCTGGCTGAAACTGAATTTTATTTTTTTCCCCAAGTGCTGAGAGGTGGACCAGATTTCAGGAAGCAGAGAGCGGGGGGCGAGGGGGAGAGGGCTTCTTGGGAGGAGCAGCCGCTCAGGCAAAGGTGCAGAGGTGCAGGGAGAGAAGAGAGTCAGCTTGGACAGGAAGTCAACCTGTTCTTCTCACAATCGGGAGTCATGGAAGGGTTTTGAGAGGAAGGAAAGGCATATGCTAATTTCCTGTTAAGCACTTTACATAGGTCAGCCATTAAACACCAGGAGACAGGTGTCAGCCTGCCCATTTTACAGACTGGAAGACTGAAATTCAGATAGGCAGAGGCAGCTCGCTGTAGGCACACAGCTAGAAAGGGCAAGAGCCAGGACTTGAGGCTGGTTCCAGACAATTCCAAAGCCCTTGCTCTTTACAGCACTACTTTCTGCTTCCCAGTGCAAAATGGTGTCTGCTCAAGTGGGCAATTGTGAAGTCAGGTTCCTGGGGTGGGGGCCCTGATGGGCCAGGAGGGAGGAGAGACCAGACTGCGCTCTCTGATTTCCCTCTGATCCTCCTAGCAGAAGGCTCAGAGACCTTTGGTATGAGGTGTGCAAAGCAGAATCCTTCCTTCCTTCCTTCCTTCCTTCCTTCCTTCCTTCCTTCCTTCCTTCTTCCCTCCCTCCCTCCTCCCTTCTTTCCTTCCTCATCTTCTCACTCCTGCTGCTCTTCCAGCCTCCCTCCCCCTCCAGTCCATTATCCAGGATTTTATGGCTCTCGAGACATCTATGGACGGCCTCCTTGAGTAGCTGGTCCTGTCCTGAGAAATGATCTGCATGCAAAGCGCACAGCTGAGCAAGGGTAGAGCTGGGCTGTCATCCAGGACGTTAGAGCTCTGCATAGCACTGTTCTCGTGCCTAGCACCATGTGTGGCATATAGTAAGTGCTCAGTGAATGGTGGCTCTTTCCCCTTCCCCAGAAACCAGTGTCCAGTGTCCAGTCTCGTGGAGGTTCCAAATGTTAGAGCCTGAGGGTGCATCCCCCCCCCCCTTCTCTTTGAAGGCAGCTCTTGAAACTGGTCAGAGCTCAGCCTTTTCTGGAGTAGGAGGGCTTTGACTTCTCGTATCAGCCTCTTAGGCTGAGGAGGCTGTGGTCCAAGGGTCTGGCCCCGGTAGAGAGAGGGTGGCCCCGCCTCAGCTCGGGCAGCCTCTCTGCAGACTGGGCCCCGGCGGCTTTGCATGCAGGATGAGGACTCCTCTGGTCAATTTGCTTTCACTAATGTCAGGCCCCCGCGGCGCGGTCGTCAGTTGCATAGCAACTGGCCGAGCAGCGCAGCAGAGGTGGCCATGCATAAAAGATGACACATGATGGTGGGGCGCGGGGTGACGATTTGCAAATTTAGATACAGTCGCAGCAGGAATATGAACTGGGCACTCGACAGGCATGGGGGTGGGTGGCTTTCTTTGTCTCCTCCCATCTCATTCAGAAAGCCAGGTTGCTACTGCATTGGTAGAGGTCTGGGGAACCGAAAAGAAGCAAGGAAGAGAGGCTTGGCTTCAACCCCTAGAAAACCAGGGGCTGGGCTGGTGGGGGCTCAGAGGGGCAAAGGAAAGAAATGAGTTTGTACAACGATGCCAACACAAGCAAACAGAGGCCTTGGGGCATGCCGACCACCTTTCCCAGGTAGCCTGACTTCCCCATGGATGCTCCCGCCCTGGTATATAAGGCTGGTCTACTACCCCTCCCCTGCCACCGTGTCTTCTCTGTGCCACTCCTGATAGCTGCAGGGAGAGGCGGTGTGCTGGACCTGGAGTCCTCAGGCCTGGGTTCAAACCTTAGTTCTGCCATTTCCTGATACCAGGAACTTTGGCAGGTGACTTTAAATCACATTCAATTCGATTCATGCTACTGTGAACTGGGAGCACTACCATGAACTCGGACTACAGCCTCCTCAGCCTCTGTGGCAGAGAGAGATGCGGAGCCCTCCTCCTCCAGAGAAGGCTGAGCTCTGGCAAGTGGCAAGAGCTGTCTCCCAAGAGAAGCAGGGGTGAATGCACCTTCAGGCTCTAACATTTGGAACCTGCAAGGGGATGGACACTGGTTTCTGGGGAAGAGGAAAGAGCTACTATTTACTGAGCACTTACTATGTGGGAGGGGCACGGCAGTATAAAACACAGTCCCTGCCCTTAAGAAGCCCAAGGTGTGGTGGCAGAAATAAGCTAGACGTGGGGGTGCACACCTGTAATCCCAGTACTTGGGAAGCTGAGACAGTAGGATCGCAGGTTTGAGGCCAGTCTCAGCAACTTAGTGAGGCCCTCTGCAACTTAGTGAGACCTTGTTAAAAAAAAAGATATATATATATATATATATATATATATATATATATATATGATATATGGCTGGGCATGTAGCTCAGAGGTAGAATGCCCCTGGGTTCAATCCCAGTACCACACGCACATACACTATGTTAATATGATATGATGCTCCGAGTGTGGACATAGCCAGGCGAGGGAGGAGGCGACTTCTGCTCTGAGTTTTAAAGGTAATATCAAGACTGGCAAGGAAGGCAAGTGCCGCAATCAGCTCTTCATTGTGTGACCAAAATTCCTGCCAAGGACAACTTAGAGGAGGAAAGACTTATTTTGATTTCTAGTTTCAGAGGTTGGAGTCCATGGTTGGCTGGCTTCATTTCTTCGGGCCTGAGATGAGGCAGAGCATCATGGCGGAAGGGCTTGGAGAAGGAAAGCCGCTCAGCTCATGGCAGCCAGGAAGCAGAGGGAATGGGGGAGGGACGGGCCAGGGACAGACACAGTCCATGGCCACACCCCACCTGCCTACCGTTACCACTCAATAAATCCATTCAAATTGTTAATCCATCAGATGGATTGATCCACGGATGAGGTTGGAGCGCCCATGATCCAGTCATGTCACCTCTGAGCGCTGCCCCATTGCCTGACATGAGTCTTTGGGGGATGGTCCAGATCCAAACCCTAACAGCAAGGAATGGAGGGCTAGGTTCCAGACCAAAGAAACAGCGCGGCCAGGCACGTGGGCGAGAACTCGCCTGTGTTCTCAGCAGGAGTGAAGGCAGCTTTAAGGGTGTGTTGGGGCCAGAGAGTACAATCCAGCGGATCAGACTCAGTGAGGACATGCCTGGTCATCTCCAGGGTCCTCATGGATGTGCGGCATAGCTTCCTATCCACTCCTACCCTCACTGTACCAAGACCCAAAGGGGGAGCAGACCACACAGTCATGGGCAGCCATCTGGAAGGGCCTGGAAACTCATCTGGCCCAAACCCCTTATTTTATTTTATTACTTTATTTATTTTATTTGGTACTGGAGATTGAACCCAGGGGTATTCTACCCCTGGCCTCACCCCTAGCCCTTTTTATTTTTTACTTTGAAACAAGGTCTCGCAAAATTGCTGAGGGTCTCGCTAAATTGCTGAGTTGGCTGAGTTCAAATCCCAGCTCCATCACCTATTTTCTAGATGACCTTGTGTGACTCACTTGTCTCTGTTTCTCAGTTTCCTTCTCTGTAAAATGAGGTCACTAATAGCATCGACCTTATGGAGTTGTTGCAAGAATGAATCTTTGATCCTCCTGTCTCAGCCTCCCTAGTACTGGTGTTCACCACCATACCCAGCTCCCAACCCCTTATTTTAGGCAGAAGGAAGCAAGTCCCGAGAAGAGGAAGGACTGTCCGAGACCCCCACTGACCTAAGTGGGGGAAGAGGAAGGAGAAGAGGGGAGAACAGTGTTTGGGCGGTGGGCTCCCTGTCAGTGACAGTTCTGAGGTTCTGATGTGACGGGGACATGACGGCCTCATGAACAGAGAAGGGCTGCTTCAGGAAGAGCTGGTCTGGGAAATACTCCGATGCAAAGCATAGCTTCCGTTGTCAACTCCAGCAGGGCAGAGACTCTTTGTTGTCCTTGAGCAGCAGTACGTGGCGCCGGTGGGTCCTTATCGACTAGCTGCTGAATGAATGAACTCTTGTGCAGGTTTCGACACCCGTTCTTTTATTTGCTCCTCCGTAAATCTCTGCAGAGTTCTTGTATTCCCATTCTTTCCATATGAGGAAAGCTCAGAGGGGAGCAGAACCGTGCCCCAAATCACACTCGGCGTCCGATCTCACGCCCTTTTCTGCTTAGCGCCGTCACGCCCCTGTGCATCCACACCTGGGACTTGTTCTCCAGTGAATTGGGGGTAATTGTGACAATGACAGTAGTTGGAATTGCAGATGTTGGGAATTCATCCCAGAAAGGTGGATTTGGGGGCCATCTATGAACACTGGTAGTGCCTGGAGGGAAGATTTAAACTGACAGCTTTGCATAGGCCTCCCTGAATAGGATCAACTGCCGACCTGGCCAAGCGGCTTCCCTCACCCTTCGTCACACTTTCCTCGCCCTTTAGAACCAGGCAGGAGTTCAAATCCCAGCTCCGCCACTTATTTGCTAGATGACCTCAAGCAACCCGCTTGTCTCTTTTTCTCAGTTTCCTTCTCTGTAAAATGAGGACACTAATAGCATCGACCTTGTGGAGTTGTGAGAACTCAGTAAATCAGTACATGTGAAGTGCTGAGAACAGTGTCTGGCATATGCTAAGTGCCAAGTAAAGGTTTGATGTTGGACAGAAACACAGTGAACATTATTGGGGCGGAGGAGAGGAGCAGGATCCAGGCTGGGATGGGACTTAGAAGCTGGGAGTTGGGGAAAGGCCTCCTGAAGGATCTGACAGTGTGAGTCGAGTCGAGAAAGACTTAGGCCCTGGCCAGGTCAAGACATTGAGGGCAGGTGTTCCAGGCAGGGGCAAGAGCAGGTGCTAAACCCCATCGGCTCCAACTCTTTATTTAGCAGATGAGGAAACCGAGGTGCAGAGAGGGTAACTTCCCTGCGAAGGCCGTGCAGCATGCAGTGGCCAGCCAGGCTGGTCGCCAGGACTAAGGCGTGAGGGGAGGGGAGAACTCTGGCTTCCTCAGGGGGCAGCTGCAGATGAACATGGTGTCATGTCCTCTCTGCTAGAGCTCTGTCTGGAGGGCACAGGCAGGGGAAAGATGGACAGAGGAGGCAGGCCTTCTCCAGTCACCAGGAGATCAGAGAGGAAGCCAGGTCCTTTGAGCCTCCCCCTGGTGAAAGAGGACGGGTAACCCTCAGGGGTCCCGGAGGCTGATGCTTTGAGTCTTTGGCAGCTGAGGAGCTCACGGAGCTACAGAGAAAACCAGTCAAACCCTGGCCCGTGGAGAGTTGTGTCATCTGCATTATTTATGAACCTGGAATCTGAACGTGGTAGCACTTGCCTGGTCTGTTTCGGGTCTGAGGAGGTGCCCAGAAGAGGCGGACACCTCCACGGTCCACATCCCCCAGGGTGGGGCCTGTGCATTTCCAGTCACCTGTACGTTATTATGTGCCCTGACACCGGTGAGGGGCCAGACGAGGGGCCCTGACTGCCTTGAGCCTAAGGATGTTGGTCCTGGAGTCTGGAGACAGTTTCTCTCTTAAGCTGGGCTCAGGTTCCTCCTGAGAAGTGAGTCATGGAGGCCAAGGGCCTGGTAGCTTCTTGGGGCCAATCTCTGCTGTCAGGAGAAATGCACTGAGGGTCTAAGGATTCAAGTCCTTGCTCTGCCTCCTCCTAGGTGTCTGACCTTGGCCAAGTCACTTGACCATCCTCCCTTTCCCCATGGGCCAAATGGGGGTAATAATAACACCCACCTCAGAATTGTTCAGAAGGTTAAATGAGGCCAGGCATGGAAAACACCTGGCGAATGGACAACTTGACACAAGGAAATGCTCAACCAACTTTAACTATTTAGTAGGATCTCAATTTTTTTTTTTTTTTGTGTGTGTGGTACTGGGGATTGAACCCAGGGGCATTGTACCTCTGAGATATACCCCCTGACCTTTTTGGTTTTTATTTTGAAACAGGGTCTTACTAAATTGCTGAGGGCCTCATTAAGTTGCTGAGGCTGGTCTTGAAACTGCGATCCTCCTGTCTCAGCCTCCCAGGTACTAGAATTATAGATGTGTGCCACCATGCCTAGCTTGGTCTCAAATTTAGAGTTGGTCCAACCCAACTCTGCAGAAAATATGTATTATGTTTTTTACCTATTTGACCTTCTTTCTGAGTCTCTCTCTTCCTTACTCCCAGTAGTTAGTGGGGGAAATATTGCTTTTAGTTCTGACCAGGATAAAATTCTGGCTGTTTTTTTCTTTTTAAGTTTCAGAGGTTACATATTACTTCAGTTTTCTCTTGAAATTCCTTCTGGAAGATTCTTTACTTTACATTAACTTTACATTAATTTGACTGGACCAGGCTTATTCACTTGGAAAAGTAAAAGAGATAAGACCTTCCAATTCACCGGGCATGGTGATACATGCCTGTGATTCCAGTACTTGGGAGGCTGAAACAGGAGGATCGCAGGTTCAAGGTCACCCTGGGCAACTTAGCAAGACCCCATTTCAGAATAAAAAAAATAAAGAGGGTTGGGGGTGTAGCTCAATGGTAGAATGCCCCTGGGCTCAATCCCTAGTAAAACACACACACACTCATACACATACACACACACACACGCACGCACGCACACGACCTTCCCCTTCCTAAAATATTGCCTCTGTTACTCTTTGATTATCATAATTGATGTGGGGCCTGCCACCCTCTCCAGGTTGTGTTTAGGTTGCAGCTTGCCTTACACCAGGAGCCGGGACAAAGCAGGGCTGTGGGGGGGCAGAGCTGCTGCAGTGTCCCCTGGCAGGCACGGGCCTGCACCTGCAGAGGCACCTGGTCCTGGAAGCCCTCCGCACAGCGCACCCTGGCTCTCCACCAGCCTCACGGGCTCCTGCCGCTACTACGTCCTGTGCAAGGGGACCTGATGCCTCCTCAGTCCCAGCCGCCCCACGTGGTCCTCAGAGCACCATTCAGAGACTTCTGCCAAGAATGGTTGGCAGAGGAAAGCAGCAACTCCAGGGGCTTGTGTTATATTTCTTTATTAAAAAAAAAAAGCAAAACTTAAGAAACCACTCTGTTCTCTCCTGGAGACTCCTCTGGATCAGCATCCACCTGTCCCTCGCCCTCATCCATATACCTGGGCTTAGAGTCAGATGGCAGCGCCAAGTCAGCCTGCAAGAGTGCCTTGAAGGGGTCACCTAGGTGCCGCGACTGGCCTGGCCACGAGGACTCAGGCTGTAGCTACCTAGGATGTCTTCTTCTTCTTCTTCTTCTTCTTCTTCTTCTTCTTCTTCTTCTCCTCCTTCTCCTCCTCCTCCTCCTCCTCCTCCTCCTCCTCCTC
>PVJS01059877.1:0-11390 GCA_004027185.1 Glis glis
AAAATAAAGTATAAAAAATAGGGCCGGGGGTGTAGCGCGGAGGTAGAATGCCCCTGGGTTCAATCCCCGGTACCGCAAAAAAAAAAAAAAAGAAAGAAACATGAAAATCCCATTATAGACTAGAGCATTTCACTCAGGTAATCCAAGGGTATTTGGACTTTCTTTTTCACTCCCATAATCCCTTACCCTCAGTGACTAAGAAGTCCCCTCTACTGGCCACAGGTGCGACCCCAACATAGTGGCAACAGCAACTATTCTAACACTAGTCATGCCCTTTACCAATCAATCCCGCCGTTATAGATCTCCCCATAATGATAGTTTTCTTTCTCCCTTTCCAGATCTTGACTCATTTTGAGGTGCTGCCTGAGCCAGGTGCTCCCCCAGTCAAACCCATGACCAGGACTGTCCTAGTGCCTGAGAGAAGCATCAACCTACAGTTTGTGGACAGATAGTCCTTGGAAAGAGGCTGTCATCATCACCTTTTCTCTCATCACAGGGCTTAATTGGGCACAAGACTAAGAGATAGACCTGCCCCCGAGGCCTGTGTGACTGAACTGGGTAGAATGACCATGGCAAAGTGTGGGAGGGAGCCCTGACCTAAGTGTGAAGTGTGCATTTGGTCTGACTCGTAGGTCCCTAGGTCCCAAGAAAACCACGGTCCCTCCACTTGCTTGGCCCTTCTCCTGGTTATGTATGCATCCTTCAAAGACCAACTCAGATTTTTTTCAAATAATGCTGGGTGGCCTCAGGGAGGATTCAACCACTGCTCTTTCGGTGCTCCCACAGTGCTCACTGATGCCGCTGGCTAAGCATCTATCATGCCATCAGCTGAGAGATTGTGCATTGGGTCCACACCTGGTTGGTTTTCTCTCTAAACATATAAGCTCTTTGAGAGAACAGACGAGGCTTTATTTGGGCTTTATATCTCCTGTCAGGGCCTATCCCTGAGTAGGTGACACCATACACATTCTCAGATTGAATCTGGACCCTGTGGCAGAAGGGATAAGCAGTTTAACAGGCTTCTGTCTGCCCCCTTCCTTCTTCATCTTGCCCCTAGGAAGGTGAATCTGCCTTAGCCTGGTTTATAGATTTTTAATTTAAATTCTTGACTCTCTTGTCACTTTTTTACTTTTTTTTTTTTTGGCAGTACTGGGGATTGAATGCATTCTACCTCCGAGCTATACCCTCAGCCCTATTTTTTATTAATTTTGAAACAGGGTCTCACTAAGTTGCAGAGGGTCTCACTAAGTAGCTTACGCTGGCTGCGAACCTGCGATCCTCCTGTCTCAGCTTCCCAAGTACTGGAATTATAAGCGTGCGCCACCACCCCCGGCTCACTTTTTTTTTTTTCCGAGATGGGTTTACACTATGCTGCTCAGGCTGGCTTTGAACTCACAACCCCCCGCCCTCAGCCTCTCAAGTAGCTGGGATTACAGGTGTGTGCCACTGTACCCAGCCTCTCTGGTCACTATTAAGTGGGCTTGCCCGATTGCTTAATTCCCAGGCAGAAACATCTTTGGGCCTGTTCTTGTCTTCTTTTTTTTTACTGAGAGTTTTAAATATTCATAAGTTTTGGAATAAAAACCCCAAATGTTTCATCCTTGGCTTTTGGTTTACTTTTCTCCCACTCTTACTTCCTGTAAGACCCTGACCCCTATCTCCCACCTTGGTTTCTCAAGTCCAGGGAGTGACTCCCATAACAATGGGAGGTCCGGATGCCTGGAAGAGTGGTTTGCGACACAAACCCAGACATGTTTCTGTCTGTACTGGGAATAGCCAAGTCTAGTCTGGTTTCCTGTAAGAGATTAAGGGGGTGGTGATGAAAAGTAATTGCAGGAGCTAAATTGTAAAATGGGTCGGGGAACTAGGGATTTACAGAAATGGGCAGAGGCTCACTCTTTGGTGAGAGAAGTGCTTTTGCCACCTGCACTGTCAGAACCAAAGGACATCCTAGAGTGGCCACTTTGCCCTCCTGGAAAAGTTACTCCAAGATAATTTCCTTCAGAGAAAGACAGGATTGCAGGCAGAGAAGTAGAGTCAAACAGGACTCTACTCACTGAGTGTGAGGGTGGCCAGAAGCCCTGGGGCACTGAGGTGGGAGAAGCAGGGGGGGCAAAAGGAGCCTCTCCCTGAGTCAGCACTCTCTGCCCCCCCCCAAGGCTGGACACAGTACTCCCCTTGTGAGGTACACAGGTTCACTCATCTTCCATCCAAATAAATCTCTCAGCACTCTGCGCAGTTCCCTCTCCATCCCGGATTATCCTCCGCATGTCAGGACTTGCCCCTTTTCCTGTTCCTCCCCCTGCCCACTCCAATTAGCTGGATGTAGATGGAGATTTCACCTCACATTTCCTCCTCCGCACCACCTCTGCCCCTGCCTTAGACATGGCTCCCTAACCACAGAAACTCCATTAGCCATCAGGCCTTTTATAGAGGATCTGCAGAGGGGCAGGGCAGGCCCAAAGCCTTGTACAGAGACCCAGGTTTGGGGCATTACTGACCCTTCTCTCTTTCTCTACCATACAGTCTCCACCTCTACTCCCGTATCACCAAACTCAACTTGAACACCTACATGACCTGATCTTTATCAGAGTTGAGATTTAAGGGAGAATAAAGCCCAGCCTACTACTGGGCCATTTTCTCTGGAATCATTCATAAGAATTCTGCCCACCCACACTCCCCCACTGGGCAAGAAGGAACGGCACTTGAAGAGGACAGCAGTGCCCATGATCCTTTCCCTGGCTAGATTCTCTGTAAGTCAGAAAAAGTGGAGAGGAGACCATATTGTCCAACCCACATCCCAAACCTCCATTGGTGCTGAAGGAGAGGGGAAAGTACTGTCTCACTGGGACTGGCTTTAGGGCCCAGAGTGGAAATGGAGATTGTGCATGTGTCTATGTTCTTGAGTACGTCTAAGCTTCCATGTGGAGCCATTGCAGGAGACAACCCAGGCTTGACACATTACCTTGTCATATTTACCTGAAACCTATCTGCCAGTAGAGCTATTAGTAATCACTCTGATTTAATGCCTCTCATCTGGTCCCCGTCAACTCTTTTGTAGATGGAAAATCAGTAAAGTTTGGCCCATCTGCTTCCCTAGGTGGGGGTGTTCAGGGGTATGTTCCTGGGGAAACAATTTTCTACTGGGAAACTGGAGGGCTCAGCCTCAGTCCTCTCTCCATTTGGATCCCCTCAGAACTATGCTTCCACATTTTGAAGTGAATCAGATCCCAGACTAGCTTTGGTTCCTACACCCCCCAAACACAGCTAGATGCCAGCACCATGGACAGCGGTCAAGATCCCCCCCACCCCACCCCGCACCCCTTTCTAGAGAAAGGACCAAGGTTTCCCGCCCAAGAACATGTGGGCTTTTAGAAGAGAAGCATTTCTTCCAAAACACCCCAAGGGAGGAGATAGAGCAGAACCTTCCCTAAGAGAAGAACCCATAATAAGAAAGGTCTCTGGGTCTGACTTTAGCAATGGGTGAAGAAATTATTTTAATTGCTGATGAATGGTTCACTTAAAAGACACCATCATTCATATAATACACAGCCCCCAAGCCTCAGGAGAAAGGGACCAGGCTTCAGTATGACCTACTTTTTTTTTTTCTTTTTGTGATGGTGGGGATGGAACCCAAGGCCTTGTGCATGCTAGGCAAGTACTCCACCACTCAGCTACAACCCCAGCCCTCTCACCCACATTTCAACCAGTCCTTCCCAAGTCTTTTCTCTAAAAACAACAGCCCTCTATGCTTCTACCTCCAAGCACAATACCTTCCACTCAATACCACTAATGGGCACACCAGGATCAGACCTGTGACCCTGAACTGCCATAGAAATAGCTTAGATTGGAGCTAGAGACTCTATCATTGGGGGATTTCCTCCATCTCAGTCCAAATGAGTCCATATTCACTTTGCACCATTTTTCTGGGTAAGCACAGTACCTGGGAAGAACTAATAGAACTCAGATGATCTCCAGAACAAGATGAATGGTTCCACCATCCCCAGCCCCCAACATTTAGAGGGTCTGAAGATTTGTCATTCATACAAATAACCACCATCCTTCACATTGCAGTGTCTATTTCCCCTCATATTTCCATATCTATTTTGTCACTCAATACACAATGCCAAGGTTCTGTGCAACTCCCGATGAAAAGCACATTTTGGAATTTGTTATACCAGCTACTATTTGAAATAAATGAACCATCAACTAATCTAGAAATCCGTTTATGCCATTATCGATTTTCTTTGCAATGGCACCCAACCTGTCCCTCATTAATCTTTGTTCCAACTCTATGAGGTAGACAGGAAAACCATAGCTTGGAGAATTTTTTTCTAAAACATACAACTTGCAGGTGGCAGGTACACCCTCTTTAGATACCTTTGAGCACTGCCACCTAGCAGCCAATGTGCATTATTCACCAGCAAGTGGGAGTCATACCTCCAACTCAGAACCCACTGCTGCATTTGGGATTTGCAACCTGTGCAGAGAAACCTCCCCACACCTCCGAGAAAAGCCCCAGATGAGAAAGGAGTCTCCACGTGCATATAAATGATTCTTTATGCCCTTCCCCCATGCAATGGGGGGTGGAGCAGGGGGAAGTCCCCCGCCCTCATGCAGGGAACGGGAGGTCAATGTATACTAGTCTTATTGCCAGACGCCCTGTGGCCATGGGGTGGGGAATGGGGGTCTACAGCCCCTTTCTTCTGGCATTGGTCCCCCTTTGCCAAGTTACTGTGGTGGAGCCGGGGGGCTAGAGGCCCTAGGAGCTGAGGTAAAGACGGTTCTTTCCAGGGAAGAAAAGCTGCTCTTCCCACTTGCCCACTGACCATCTCAGGATGAGCATGAGGAGCTGTCAGCGGGGGCGGGAATGTCATCCAGGTGTCTCTACCCAGTGGGCAGTAGAGGCCAGACAATGTCTCCAGCTTGAGGCTGCCCACACAGATCCTCAGTGGTGGGGGCAGCACTGTGCCCCAAACACCTTGTCCAGGTAGAACCTCCAGCAGCCATGAGAGCTCATCTCTGGCTGATGCATTGACTTATGATCCCTGCTCCTGGAGTCCAGATCAGACCGTGGTGACCCTCATGACAACCTCTCGGCCAGAATGGGAGCTGGAACGGGCATCTGGTGGCCGTAGCTGTCCGAGGAGGTGCAAGATTGTGTAACCACAGCGCTGAGGCAAGAGCGTCCGCATGCGCTGGGCAGCTGGGGGACGGCTGGTGGCCCCAGCGGGGGGGCCCGTCCGTGAGGTCCTGGGGCCTGGCTTCCCTGCCGTCCCTCCCCCTGCATCTCCTCCTATGTCCTTGGTTTTGTCATAATTCAGGACCTTCCACTGCTGGTTCACTGCCTGCCAGCGCTTGAAGATGCGGTAGACAGAAGAGCCTTCATGGACGATGAGGCCTGAGCAAGAAGTATAAGAAATCCAGGGTCAGCTGCTGCTGAAATCTGGGTCAGAGGTCATTAAGCACATATTTTGCAGAGTGGAAAGATAAAGCTGCAAAGGACCTTGGAAAAGTAGGGAAGGGAGGGGTACCAGGAGAGCACTAAGGGCCCACAGTGGCAGAAAACATGGCCATGAGACTGAGGGGATGGGCAGGGAAGTTGAATGGGTTAGAGGAAGATACTGAGCAGGTGAGGAGGAGAGAGGTGCTCTCACCTATGCAGACTACATCCATGAAGCCGTACATGCCGTAGCAGATCTGAAACAGCAGATCCTGTCGTTGCCACTTGGCCGAAGGGCTGAGTGAGGACCAGATGAGCCAGGAGATGCTGGCGACGAGGAAGAGCGAGCCCAGAACTATAGCAGCAATCTGGACCTTCTCGATGACCGTCAGGGAGATAGCCTGCCACTGTGTGGGAGAAAGGGCTCCAAAGAGTTACCGAAAGGGGTGGAGGGCCGGATGATGGACAACCCTGAAAAGGAGGAGGCTCTAGGAGCCTTCCCTACACCCTCCAGGCAGGATTAACATTTGTCTTCTCTGGCCCTGATCAAACCTAAAATGTGGCACTTGTCTGGCTCCATTTGTCCACCTTATTTTAGAAAGGCAGGGTTAGACAAGTGCCCTGAAGCCCAAACATCTAGGTTTGAATTCCAGATTTTAACTCCATCCCTTACTGATTGAGTAACCTTAGTTAAGTTTTCAAATCCTTGTGTACATCAGTGTCTTTGTCTGTAAAACGGGGATAGTAATGGTATATAACGAATAGGATTATTGCAAAGATTAAAAGAGTTAATATAAAACAAAACTTGATACACAGAAAACACGTTTGCTATATCATCATCATCATCATCATCATCATCATCATCTTTTCCTTTTCTGTTATTCCAGTGCCCAGAACAGGGCCTGGAATACAAGTGGCATCCAACAAATGTCTTTGTGAATAAATGAAGGATTTAGAGACAGGAGACTGCCATATGGTGGGGAGGGGTGTCTTTGGAAAAACAATAAATGAGATGAAATAGGTTCCCTAGAGGGTCCCTGATTCTGATGGCTGAAAGGCCCTCGCCCAGTCTGAGTCCTCTCCTTGCACCTCACCTGCAGTGGGTTCTTGGTGCTGATTGCCAGGACCTGGTACTTGAAGTAGCAGAGTTCACAGCTCCAGGAGCCCCTCTCGCTAATCCAGCGGATGAGGCAGGGCTGGTGTGTGCAGCGCACAGAACCGTCGCACCGGCAGGGGCTCAGCAGCTCCCCCTGAAGAAGTGTAAGGAGGGGCCCTGTCAGCCATCACCACCCCATCCCACTCTGCCCAGTTCCAGGAGCGGGAAATCTCTTCAGGTCATTCTCCCACCTTAAAAAACTGAGGCCTGAGCCAGGTTGGTGGCGCACGCCTGTAATCCCTGTACTTGGGAGGCTGAGACAGGAGGATCGCAGGTTCAAAGCCAGTTTCAGCAACTTGGTGAAACCCTGTTTCCAAATAAAAAATAAAAATTGGTCTGGGAATATAGCTTGGAAGGAGAATGCCCCTGGGTTCAGTCCCCAGCACCACAAAAAAACTGAGGCCTGGGCTGGAGATGTAGCTCAGTGGTAGTGTTCTTGCCTATCATGTATGAGGCTCTAGGTTCGATCCCTGGCACTGCAAAAAGTTAAAATAAAAATACCACTCTCAGGCTCTACACTCAAAACAGGGTAAGAGGCCAAGGCTGCAGCAGAAAAGAAGTTAGAGCTCAAGAAAAACTTTCCATAGGAAAGAGGTGACGGATGGGGATTGGGGAAGACTGGGTCTTCTCTTTTCCTAGAATTTGGAAAGGGTAGGTTTTGGGGGTTTGTTTGGGGATTGAACCCAGGGAGGTTCTACCTCCAAGCTATACCCCCATCCCTTTTTATTTTTTTATGAAATAGGGTCTTGCTAAGTTGCCAGGGCTGGCCTCAATTTGTGATCCTCCTGTTTCAGCCTCCCAAGTACTAGATTACAAGGCTGGAGAGGGTAGTTTTTAATACTTCCCAAAAGGAAGGCTTCCCCTAGGATCTGGAGGAAGAGGTGGGTCAGAGCTCCTGAGCCATGCCTTCCTTCTCCCATGTCATCATTGTAAAGTACAGAATTTCATAGATGGGGTGAAGACTGGGATGGATTACCTTTCTCCGTTTCCATGTATTAAAAAGGGGAGAAATACTGGAGCATATGCCCCGTTAGTCAAGGAATCATTTCTCACTACATAGAGACACCCTCTGGCACTATCCCGGGACAATTCTGCCCACAGAATTTAACAAAGAAGGCTCTTTAGAATGAGATGGAAACTTGCAGAATGGGAAGTAAAAAGTGCCCCACCGGGAGAAATACTGAGTGAGGCAGGTTTCTGGCTCGGCCCCTCCCTTCAAGGTGGGAACAGACACACTCCCTTCGTCTGCCCCCAAGAGAAGAGGTCCCCAGCCAAAGGTGACCATGGAGTAAGGGGAGCAGGAGGCAGCGGCTGTTCCCATTAATGGGTAAGAGGGATTCTTAGCCCTCCCAGGAGAAAGCCCCACCCCCTCCTGAGGACCGCTGACACCCCGACCCAGACGCGCTCCAGGTATCCCCAACCGGCCGGCCGACCTCGCCCCATTCCCACTCGGCCCGGGTCCCGCCCAGCCTGCTCGTGCCCCGCCCCCTACTCGCGGTCTCCGCGGACGCCCCAGGTGCGCGCCCCCACCCTCCCCGCCCCGCCGGGCGCCCAGGCCTGACCTGCTCCGGGCCCTGGAAGCAGATCCGGCACTGAGGGGTTCGGAGCCCGCTGTCCAGGCTGCTGCTGAGCGACAGGGCGTCCAGCGCGCCCGGGGGCGGCGGCGGCGGTGCGGGCGGCGGCGGGGGTCCGGTGCGCGGCTCCTTGTCGCCGGCCAGGCCCCGGGCCCGCGGCTCCGACCCGTAGTACTCCTCCTCGTCGCCGTCGCCGTCCCGGGTGGAGCAGCCGGCGAAGGGCGCCCAGCCGCAGCCGCCTCCCCCGCCCCCCCGGGGCTGCGGCTCGGCCCGGGGCCGCCCCCCGCCCGTCAGCACCAGCAGCTTCAGCTCGTTCAGGAACATGCGGAGCCGAGACTTGAGCATCGTCCGGGCGCCGGGGGGCGGAGGGCGGCGTGCGAGGGGCTCCCGGGCGGCGGGGGAGGGGAAGGACAAGGCCGGGAAGGGGCGCGCGCTGGAGGGCTGAGCCGGGCCGGGGTCTTCGGGGCCTGCAAGCGCCGCTCACTGCTGCCACCAGCGGGGCTCCGGGGCTCGCGGGGCCGAGAGGGCTGGCGGCCCGGGGGCGGCGGGGTGTGCGGCCATAGCTGGGGCAGGGGGCGGGGAGGGGGCTCAGGGTGCCGCGCCCCGCGGGTCCGGGTCCGGAGCGGGCCGGGCCCCCGGGGTTACGCGCCCGGGTCCTCCTGCGGCGGGGCCGCCCCCCATCGCCGTCCTCCCGGCCCTAGTCCCGCTCCGGCTCCCGGATCCGGCTCGGCTCAGCCCGTGCGCTCGGCGGTGGCAAATGGCGGCTCCTTCCGGCGGCGGCGGCGGCGGAGACCCCCCCGGAGCGGCGGGCGGGCGGGGCGGGCGGGGCGGGAGCCGGGGAGCCGGTGAGGGTTGGAGGGAGGGGCGGGGAGGGGGAGCGGAGAAGAGGGGCCGCGGCTGCGCATCCCCGCCCTGCCCCGCACGAGCAGGTGTCCCCAGGGGCGGGGCGAGCGTGCGAGCCGGGAGGGTGGAGGCAGGGGAGTGGCCAAGGAAGGGGGGTGTGCACTTGGGTAGGAGAATAGGTATGTGTGAGGGGGGAGAGCGAATGGAAGGTGAATGGTCGAAGGATGCAAGTGCGTGTGGGGGGGGCATGTGCAAAATGGGAGTGTGCAAAGAAAAAGCTGTGCAGCATCCGAAGTGTGAGGGAGATGAGTGGGCAAGGGGTTGACTCAAGCAATAAACACTTTTACACAAAAGACTGAAAAGTGGTCTGCGTGCAGTGGCACACACCTGCAATCCCAGTACTTGGGAGGCTGAGACAGGAGGATGGCAGGTTTGAGGCAAGCCTCCAAACTTAGCGAGACCCTCAGCAACAGTAGCAAGACCCTGTTTCAAAATAAAAAAATAAAAGAACTGGGGGTGTAGCTCAGGGGTAGAACGCCCCTGGGTTCAATCTCCAATACCAAAAAAAAAAAAAAAAAAAAGACTGTAAAGTGTGCTGGGCGTTGGACTGTGGAAGAGAGGTGAATGTGTAAGGAATGAATTCCGGTGTGTGACAAACAAGCGCTTGATTGTAATGTGTGAGGGAGGTGAGTAAGCAAAGGAGATAGTGCAAAAGGACCGGGAGTGTCTCTCCTAGTACCCTCCTGCCCTCACCTCCACTCCACTGAAGCGAACGCCGCCCCTGTCTCACACACACTTGGCTCTTTGTTTTTGTGAGAGCCAGTTCCATCCAGCTCATCTCATTTTTTTTTCTGCCTTATGTTTACATCTTTCCTTTCATCCCCTTAGCAAAGCTGAGGGAAAGGGGACTCCAGGGGAGTCCACTGGGTCAAACACCTTGGGAAAAAAAATTAATTAGTAAAAGAGTAATTAACAGGAGAAGGGAGGAGACCGAGCCAGGAACAGACCGCCAAATTAAGACTCCTCAACAGAAAGTGATAGAGAAGAGACAGTAATGTTTTATTGAAGCATTCAAATGTTTTGGATGGATGAATGAATCAGAGAAAGGGGCTGGGACTCGAGCCGACAGAGAGGATAGCTTCTGTTCCAAAGTCAGTAAATGGCAGTAGGCGTATGTGGAAGGTGAGGCTGAAGTGGGTACTATTGGTATAGAAAGGGAGTTTGACAAACATGGCCAGCCTTCCAGAAGGCATACAAACCAACCAGCCCTGGAGACGTAGACAATGAAACTTTCATCTCTCCAACCCCTTAGTGCAGGCCTGGAGGTTTTTCTTACTAGTGCCCCAGCTACTTTGCCAGCAAGGGCCCAGAGCTACAAGCATCAGAATGGAAAAAGAAATTTGTACCAACATGTCATCCATTTTGTCCTGAATCATGATTTACATTTATCTTCAAGTCTAAACTCTTACATTCTTAGCCAAATAGTTAAGGAGAATAAAAGTTAGGGTGGAAGGAGTGGCAACAGAATAATAAAATGGTTTCAGATTTAAGGGCCAGTGGTGCAACTCTAAACCCAACCCTGGGTTCAGTCCCTAGCACCAAAAAAAAATTTTTTTGTGTGTGTGGTACCAGGGATTGAACCCTGGGGCGTTCTACCTCCGCGCTACACACCCGGCCCTATTTTTTATACTTTTTTTTTTTTTTGGCGGTACCGGAGATTGAACCCAGGGGCGTTCTACCTCCATGCTACACCCCCGGCCCTATTCTTTATACTTTATTTTGAAACCGGGTCTCACGAAGTTGGGGAGGGCCTCACTAAGTAGAGAGAGAGAGAGAGAAAGAGAGACAGGGAGAGAGAGAGCTAGATAGAGCTGAGGCTGACCACGAACCCAGATCCTCCGGTCTCCGCCTCCCAAAGTACGGGAATTACAAGCGTGTGCCACCACGCCCGGCAATTTTTTTTTTATTTTTATTTTTTTGTGGTACTGGGGACTGAACCCAGGGGCATTCTACCTCGGAGCTACACCCCCAGTCCTGTTTTTTATTCTTTATTTTGACACAGGGTCTCTCTAAGTTGCAGAGGGCCTCAAAAGTAGCTGAGGCTGGACATGAATCTGTGATCCTCCTGTCTCAGCCTCCCAAGTACTGGGATTACAAGCATGCACCACCACGCCTGGCTCCAAAATATATATATTTGGTACTAGGGATTGAACCCAGAGGCATTCTACCTCTAAGCTACACCCCCAGCCTGATTTTATTTCTTTTTTTTTTTTCAGTACTGGGGATTGAACCCAGGGGCATTCTACCTCTGGGCTACACCCCCAGCCCTATTTTTTTATTCTTTATTTTGAAACAGGGTCTCACTAAGTTGCAT
>PVJS01059878.1:0-11390 GCA_004027185.1 Glis glis
ATGGATGGATGGGTGGATGATGGATGGATGGAAGGATGGATGGATGGATGGATGGATGGATGAATGGATGGATGGGTGAATGGATGGATGGGTGAATGGATGGATGGATGGATGGTAGATGAGGGAGGGGTGGATGAAGCCTGAGCTCCATGAGCCCCACAGCTCCTCAGAGGTACTTGGGGTCATTCGGGGTTATTTAAATGTTGGTCCCCCTTGGGTTTCTTTGGAAAGCAAACAATTCCACGGCTAAAAGTGATCCTGAAGCCTCTGGTCTAGTCCAAGCTGTGCAACTCACTGATGAGGAAATTGAGGACCAGAGAGGAGAGAGGCCTTTCCTGGGGTCACACAGCTGGCTGATGGCCACGCTGAGGCCAGCCCCCCGTCTTCTGATTCCAGGGCCAGGGTGTCTCCTGAGTGGGCTCTGTCTCCCGAGCTTGCGGTGAGGCTCTATCTCCTCCTCCTCCTCCTCTTCCTCCAGGGGAAGGAGAAGTTCCTGGGCATCCTCAACAAGTACATGGAGATCCATGGTACCGTGTACTACGAGAGCCAGCGGCCCCCCGAGGTCCCAGCTTTCGTGAAGAACCATGGCCTCCTGCCACAACCCGAGTTCCAGCAGCTGCTGCGCAAGGCCAAAGTGAGTCCCGCCCCGTCCTTGCCTGTCAGCCATGGGGCCCTTCTGCACGGGGACACACCCTGGCATGCTCTGCTGCCCTGACGCGCGTCCAGTCCTCTGGGGGCTGGCCAGAGCCCAGGGGCAGAACGGGGGTGCGGGCAGGCGGGGGAGAGCCTGCAGTGGAAGGGGCCTGGGTGGGGCCGGCAGAGCCCGGCCTGGTGATGGGGAACGGGAGCAGTACCCGTGCTGCCAGGAGCCAGGGCCAGCCGAGCCGAGGCACCAAGAGGGCGCTGGGCAGGCAGAGGGGTCCTGACTCCAGTCCTGTTGGGCCTTTAGTCCTGACTGGCTGCTGCTTCTGCAAGCCCCTCGGCTGTACACCTGGAGCAGTAGCTGGCACAGTGGGCAAAACCCTGCTGCAGACCCTGATGTGTCAGCTGAGGCTGGAGGGCTGCAGCCCTGGATTCACTGGCATTTATTAAGCGTCTTCCAGAAGCCAGCCCCGTGTGCGCTCCCAGCACCGTTAGGTGCCGGAGGTCCCTGTGGTCTGCTGTAGGTGTGGGTCTGCGGCCTTCTGGGCTTTTCCCTTCCGGAGCCATCGTCTGATAGAGCAAGCAGAGGCTCATTCCACAAGAGGACGATGAGGCCCAGATAGGGGATGGGCTTGCCCCAGGCTCAAGATGATCTGGGCCGGGTACTGCCCCGCAGCCTCCAGTGACTGCCCCGACCCTTGCCCCGGCTTTCCGGGCTCCTGGGCTGCGGGGGCTCAGCCTGCCCTGACCACCGTGCCCCCGACCGCTCCAGCTCTTCATAGGCTTTGGCTTTCCCTACGAGGGCCCAGCCCCGCTGGAGGCCATCGCCAACGGCTGCGTCTTCCTGCAGTCCCGCTTCAGCCCGCCCCACAGCTCGCTCAACCACGAGTTCTTCCGGGGCAAGCCCACCTCCAGGGAGGTGAGTGGGCAGACCCTGTCCCCGAGCAGGAGGGCTGGGACCAGGACCTGCAGTACCTGGAGGAGGGAGACTGAGGCCTGGGCCCCGGGCGAGGGGGACGGGTGGGCAGGGACCTCCCTAAACCCCGCCCAGTTGGAGGCGCAGGGAGTAGCCCCCCTGTCTGCCCGGCCAGGTGTTCTCCCAGCACCCCTATGCAGAGAACTTCATCGGCAAGCCCCACGTGTGGACGGTGGACTACAACAACTCCGAGGAGTTTGAGGCCACCATCAAGGCCATCATGAAGACCCAGGTGAGGCTCAGAGCCACCCGGACTGCACCGGCCCACGCTGTGAGGCTTCTCTGTCTGGCCAAGCTCAGACTCATAGGCCCGGGTTGGTAAAAGAGTCCATCCTTCTCCCGACCACTCACAGCCCTGAGTCCAGCCGTGTGGCTCAGAGAGCAGAGCACCAACTCGGAGTCTAGGTATGGGAGAGCATGCCTTTGTGCAGTGAGCAACCTGCACAGCCGTACCTGGCAGCCATGGTTCCGGAGTCATTGATGGAGAGCCTTGAAGGACCCGGCCCTGTGCATATGCCTAGCACGAGTTAGGTGTTAAGTAAGTTTTCAGGATGAACACGTGGAGCCCAGCTGTAGGTGTGGGTCTCTGCCCTCTCAGCAGCACATCTCAAATTATACTGTGCTCACAGTTCTTCTGGGGACCTTGAGCCAACCTCCCCTCCCATCGGCCTCTCAAGATGACCGACTGCCTGAGATCAGGTTCCGCCAGGTGATTGCGAGGTGCAGACGTCACCACCAGGAGCAGTTTATTTGGGGGGGTGGCCCCAGGAAGGTAGGCACACAGAGGAGGTGCACTGTGCTGCCTGCAGGTGCGTCCCTCCCGGAGCTCTGAGAGAAGGGGCACCCATCTCGGAGTCTTCCTGCCAGAGAAGTGGGTATTTATCCTCCAGTTCCTGTCCATCAGAGACTGAAGGCTGCGTCTGGGGATGCCAGCTCCCGTTGCTTCTGGCTGGTCCCTTCCATGGGGCCGAGCAGGCCAGAGACAGCCATAGTGGCGACGAGGGGGCTAAGGGGACCACCGACCACAGCTGCTGTGGGAAGCAGGTGTTGGGCTTCATGATTCTGGGGCCTAGCATAGTGCCGGCCCAGACCTGGGCTTGGGTGGAGGCGGCTGTTGCTGAACTCAGTCCAGGCCGTCCCTGCCAGGGCTGGAGGCAGGAGTCCTGGCCTTGAAGAACATAGGGAAACAGGAACTTGGCCTGGGGCCAGGCCCCAGTAAAGGGCTGGGTATGTGATTGCTACTGGCTTAAGGGTTTAAGTGGGTCCCAGGTACCAAGGCCAGGAGAGAGGCCCCAGACAGGCCTCGGAGCTAAGGAAAGGAGGGCCAGGGTGTGCTCTGATTCAGTTCCCTGCTGGGAGCTGGCTAGACCCACCGCTCTGCAGCCTCATGGATGTTGCTCCGGGACAAGGCAAGGCATGCTGGGTGGGAAGGGAGCCCTAGTGGGGACCCCGGCCCACCTCCCTCTGCCCTGATCCCCTCCTTCCTTGCAGAGGGGCGGGGGGAAGTGGCTAGTGCTGCCCTCCATCTGTCCCCATCCTCCGGGCTGAGGTCTGGCCTGACCTGCAAGATATGCCCAGTTAAATGAGCGAGATATTGGATGCTGGGGGTGGCGTGGTCCCCACCACGGGCCAGGGAGCTGGGAGCAGGGGAGGGGCTGTGCACCTGACCCCCGGGCACTCCCGCCTCTATCCTGCTGGGACACACAGGGATCCGGGGAGGTGACGCCCCAACGAAGCAGCGGCTGTGTCCTGGGCTAGGGGAGACATAAAACTTCCTTACTGTTGTTTTCCCCCTTGATTTTTCTTTTTACGTGAACATCTGTTTAATTTTGTTAATTAGTTCATTAAAAAACAGCAATAACAACAGGATCAAGGAAGCAAGGTATTCTACATCTGCCAGGCTGAGGCTCGCCGGGGACTCTGAGCCAGCCCAGGTCCCTCTGCCCTCAGCTCTCCTTTTAGGGCCTTCCTTCCTGACAATCCACCCCCTTGTAGTCCAGGGGGTCCTTGTAGTCTATGCCCATGCCCGGGATCACTGGGGTGGGGCTTAAAATGCAGATTCCCAGCCCATCCCCGGGTCTCTGACCTCCCCCACCCAGCTGTGGCCTAGGACTCTGCATTTTAGGCGGTCACCTGGGGGACGCTGACAGTCCTGTTTTAGAAAACAGATTTGGGAACAGCTGGCCGAGGAGGCCGAGAGAGGGAGTGGAGGCCGCCATGGGAGAGTGGCTTGTTCTGTAAGTCACATGGCCTTTGGAAGGAGGAGGAGGAGCAGCAGCAGCAGCAGCGGGGAGGGGCGGGGAGAGGAGAGGCCAGAAAGGGCTCAAGGGAGGCAGGGCCCTTCCGCGTCCCTGGCTGAGCAGGTGTCTCCGCCGCACCTCTCTGTCCCCATCGAGGCCATCCCAGGTGAGAGGACGGGAGGTGATACTGCCGTGGTCATCCCAGGCCGCTGCGCCCGCAGGACTAGCACCTGTCACCCTGTCGAGACTGATGACGGGCACACCTGTAATTAGACCTAATGGGGGTAATTTGCCAGCAGCTGCTTCCCTGCAGGAGACCAGGCCAGCAGCTGGCTGGGAGCTCCTCACACGCCTTTGAATTCGCTTGTGACAGCTTCCAACGCAGGAAGGGGAATAACTCAGGGCTGGCTGTGCCGCTAGAGAGGCAGAGCTCTCCCCTAGGTCTTTATTTATAACCTGGGCTTGAAGCCTGTTTCTGCGAGGTCCCAGGAGGCTGCGAGGACAGCGCTCGGAGGCTCCTGGTTCTGTCCTGTGTGGGGAACCATTCGGGACAGCTGGCTGCTGGGCCTTTTGGGGCCATTGTCTGGGGAATCAGAGAGGGTTAGGATGAGGCTGTGCGGAGCCCTAGGCTCAAAGTCTGCGCAGGTGGACGTGCATGGGGGCTGGGCGCAGGGCCTGGGGTTCTCTGGGAACTGCCCCAAGATGAAGAATATCCATTTGCAGCTAGCTGGGTATGGTGGTGGATGCACACCTGTAATCCCAGCGACTTGGGAGGCTGAGATAGGCGGATCGCAGGTTTGAGACCAACCTCAGCAACTTAGCAAGACTGTGCTTTGAAATAAAAATTAAAAAGGGCTGGGGTGTGGCTCAGAGGTAGAATGCCCTTGGGTTTAATCCCTAGTACAGAAAAAAAAAAATATCCACTCACAGTGCCCAGTAAGTCAATACTGGGAGATCAGATTGGTGGCATCTTGTCCCGAGAGCTGGACAGTGGCCATGACCAGCTTGAAGGGGGGCAGTGGCTGCTGCCTCCTGGGGCCCTTGGGTATCAGGGGAGTCCCCTTGTCTAGAAGACCCAGGTCAGACCTCCAGCCCCAAGATATGGGGTCTGCAGGAGGCAGGGACATCCTGATATCAAGGGGGAGGGGGTGCAGGCCTGGGCAAAAGATCTCCAGTGTCCGGAGTGGCCGACAGGAGACCGGCATCACGGGGGGCTGGGCCAGGCATGGTGTCAACACCCCAGGGCGTGGGGAGGCCACAGCGTCTTTCTCTGAGTCACACTGGGTCGCCCCATGTCCTAACAGCCCTGCTTCTGCCTCCTGCCCTTTGGTGCCAACGGGGTCCAGGGCAGCTCTGAGCTGGGCCTGAGAGGGCAGACATAACAGGTCGGGGTTAGTCAGGGAAAAGTCAGGGGGGCGGCGGTGTACCCTATCTCCAGTGCCATGTCATCTCTCCGTTCTCCTGGCTTCTCGCACCCCAGTGACCCAACCCATGCGCCCCAGGGTCGGCTGAGGTGTAACTACTGGCCATTTACACAGGCAGCCTGCGGCCTCTGTTTGGCCCAAACAGGGCGCTTTACAATGGTCCTTTCGTTCCGACTAGGGGCTGCCTGGTGTCCCTCTGCGTGGACATTCCGTGTCTTGGGCAGGGTGCAGGCAGAGCTGGGGTGCCTTTTCACCCCACGACCATTTCCTGAGCACCTGCTGCATACCAGGCAGGCCTTGTGCCAGGCACTGAGCACTCGGGGGTGGGCCCAACCCACCCTCAAGGACCATAGACACACAGAGTGGAGATGAGGAGGGAGAGGGGCCAGTCTGCTGGCGGGGGGGAGGCTGGGGGCCATCAAGGAGCCCGGTCCCCTGAGCTGGGCTTGGGGACTGCCGCAGAGTAGGTAGCACCTGAGAGGGGGTTGGGCCGGGGAATGGAGATTTCACAGCCAGGAGGGATGGAGTTTGGGGAGACAGGTAGGGTCCCAGGACTGGGCCTCATGGGTCCTGAGCCCGAGTCTCCAAGGGCCACTGAAGGGTATGCGGGGAACAGGGACTGAGCTGAGTGGAGGGGCCAGCTGGAAGGGTGGCCGGCTCCCTGGGCTGTGAGCACCAGTCAGGTCCTCCACCCCAGTGCTGAGCACAGCAGGGCTCCCGGCAGCAGGTCACTCTTGCCCCATGGCTCCTCCTATCTCTCCCACAGGTAGACCCCTACCTACCCTACGAGTACACCTGTGAGGGGATGCTGGAGCGGATCCATGCCTACATCCAGCACCAGGTAGGTGCTCCGTCCTTCGCCCCAGAGACTGGGGGCTCGCACCACACACTCTATCAGACCGGAGCAGGGGCAGAGTCAGCGCCAGGGTTCCTGCAGGCTGCTGCATGCAGCAAACTGTTCAGCCCTGTGCCCCGTGTGGGGCTGCAGATGGGCAGGCGTGACGTCAGTATGGACCGAAGCCCAGCTCGGGGCCAGGCTGGAGGGGCCCCTGCTTCAGAGCACCACCCAGGTCGCAGAAACAAAGACTTGCATTTTCCACTTCTGTAAAAGTCTTTTAAAAGTTTGGTAACTGAGTTGGACGTGGTGGTGCATGCCTATAATCCCAGTACTTGAGCCGGGCGTGGTGGCGCACGCTTGGAATCCCAGTACTTGGGAGACTGAGACCGGAGGATCTGGGTTCGCGGCCAGCCTCAGCTACGTAGTGAGGCCCTCCGCAACTTAGTGAGACCCTGTTTCAAAATAAAGAACAAAAAATAGGGCTGGGGGTGTAGCCCGGAGGTAGAATGCCCCTGGGTTCAATCCCCAGTACCACACACACACAAAAAAATCCCAGTACTTGGGAAGCTAAGACAGGAGGATTGCAGGTTTGAGGCCAGCCTCTCAGCAACTTAGTGAGGCCCTCTGCAACTTAGTGAGACCCTGTTTCAAAGAAAATAAATAAGTAAAAAATGGGACTGGGTGTAGCTTGGAGGTAGAGTGCCCCTGGGTTCAATCCCCCTACCCCATTTACAAAAAAAAAAAGTTTGGTAACTGGCCAAGTGAATGAGAATCACAGGAGCCCCTGGCCTGCCCCTGAATGATGGGTTGGTTTTGGGGGGTTCAGCTCTCCTGGGGAGCGGAGAGAGCTGGCTGCTACAGGTTTGGTGGCCCCAGTTCCAGGGTGGGCAGGCAGGTGTGGAACTGCTCTGCTCTGTAGGTACGCAGAACTCCTGAAGCTGAAGTCAGGGAGTGAGGGGTGGGCCCCAGGCGGGCCAGGGGATCCTCCTGCGCTCTCCTGGGAAAGCTGTCCTGTGCATCTGGGACCTGAGCTGCTGCAAGAGCCACAGGTGTCTGAAACAGAGTGGCACTGTCAGGGTCCAGGTCCCGGAGCGAGGCCTGGGCATGGGCCGCAGGGCCGGCTGGACTGCGGGCCGGGAAGGCTGCTTTATGGTGATGAGACGTTTTTTCTTTTGTATCTTGGCCCCAGCCTCACAGATACTGGGGCTGGGAGAGATGGGAATACCAAGGGCCCAGAAGTTGGGAGGGGGCTGTTGGGGTCATAGAGTGAGGGGTGCAGGGCCCGGGCCAGAACTTGGGGCTCACTGTCCCAGCCACCCACAGAAGCGGCCTTCATGAAGCCCACAGATAGAGCATTTGCTGCAGCTGTTGGAGCTGAGCCCTGCAGGAGAGCCTCGGGGGTCAGTCCTGCCCTGACCCCACCGGGGCAGGTTCATGGGCCTCAGGGTAGACACCCCAGCCTGACCGGAACAGCCCGGGAGCACAGGGTGGCCCTGGGCAGGTCCCCTGACCTCTGACCCTCCGTTCCTCTCCTGTGTTTGGTGGGGCTACTTTGAGGAATAAATGAAATATTCATGTAGGGCTGCTTGGCATTCAGTAAGTGCCCAATAGTGGCTCTTTCTGAAACTGCAAGGCTGGGTCCTCGGGTGTCACCCAGGGGCCCTGCGTGCCATCTCTCCTCCCTAACACCACTCTCCCTCCCCCAGGACTTCTGTGCAGCCCCGGGCCCCGCCCCCCCAGGCGTCCACGCCCCACAGAGCCCCTTCGTCCTGGCCCCCAACGCCACCCACCTGGAGTGGGCACAGAACGCCAGCGGGGTCCCCGGGGCCTGGCCCCCCACACGCTCCCTGCGGGCCTGGCTGGCCGCCCCCGGGAGGGCCTGCACGGATGCCTGCCTGGACCACGGGCTGGTCTGCGAGCCTTCCTTCTTCCCCTTCCTCAACAGCCAGGACGCCTTCCTCAAGTGAGTGTCCCATGCCCCTCCCAGGACCCTGGCTCAGTCTGCCCGGGTTGCAGGATTTAGTGCTTTCCTGATCTGTCAGGAAGGATCCAGAAGGGCCCCTCCAGGCGGGTATCCATGTCAGGCTGCTACACTCTTGGCAGAGCCCAAACCACCAGGTACCTTCTCCATGTAGATCTTGAAAGCTGTCATAGGTGTCCTCCCGGCAGGGCCAGCGGGGACCCCAGCCTCTCTAGGCCTGTCCCCTCTCATCCCAGCTCACTGGACAGAAGCGGACAGGAGCTCTAACCCGGCTCTTCTCCCAGCCCGGGGCAGGGTGGGCAATGCCAGGCTGGGGGCAGCCCCCAGGGTGAGGATGCTGGTGGCACCCCCAGGCTGCAGGTGCCCTGCGACAGCACGGAGTGGGAGATGCACCACCTGTACCCAGCCCTGGCCCAGCCCGGACAGGAGTGCTACCTGCAGAAGGAGCCCCTGCTCTTCAGCTGCGCCGGCTCCAGCACCAAGTACCAGCGGCTCTGCCCCTGCCGTGACTTCCGCAAGGGCCAGGTGGCCCTGTGCCAGAGCTGCCTGTGACGTCTCGGAGACCAACCTGCCCGCGCCCGCGCTGGCCCTCCCGGCGCAGGAGAACGCACCAGCAGATCCCGAGCTCCAGCGCCTGCCCGCCTGCGACACCCCAGCTGGAGCGCCCCGCCCTGGCCGGGAGGTGGGCCGAGGAGAGCCAGGCTCTGGTCAGGGGTGCGCACCCTCCGGCGCACCTCGCTCTCACCCTGAGACTTGCAGCGGAGCAGGTGCAGCCAGAGGGTCCCAGTGGCCCAGGAGCAAATGGCTGGGGGGGGGGGGTCTTGTTTTGTGCAAGGCGAGGTCCAAACCAGATGGAGAAAGGGCCCTGGCTGTTCCCGGGCCCAGGATGGGGCCTCCCGATGTGCAAGAGATGGGGAGCCCATGGCCCACTGAAAGGGCGGAAGAATGGAGAGCAGGCCCGGGCTGTGCTTGTTCTGGGGAGCCCTGGGCGGGGCGGGCCCTCTTCCTACCAGGCCAGCTGTGACCTACCAGGCCAGCTGTGTCCCTCTGGGGTTGCTTGAGGGGGTGGACAGAAGGGGTAGAGGACTGGGGAGGTTAGGCTGGGGAGGCTGCCCAGGCCTCCTCTTAGCCCCTTGCCCCTCCTGGCTTCCCGAGTCCCCCTCCCTCCCCTCTACACTTGGGGACCCCAGTTAGGGGCGCGGGGATCGGCTTCTCCTGCTTGTCCCATCCCTCCTTACTGTGGGCTTCTCCCCTGCGATCCCAAGCTGCGGATTAGTTAACACAGCCTCAGTCCCCACCTGCCTTGCAAAGCGCAGGTTTGCACCCCCACCTCTGAGAACGGGCCGTGGGGTCCCCCGGGGGTGTCTTGGGGATGTCCTCCAGGCCCAGGCACCTCCACATGCTGGCACTGACTTCCCCACTCCTCAGACTCTTTCCAAGCAGGGCTCTTGGTACCCCAGCCCACCAGCTCCCAGGTAGCTCTCACCCCTGCAGCTGCACCCACGCCCCTCCCTCCAGCTTCCTCCAGCCGCGGAGCACCTCTGGACCCAGACGCCTATCTCTGTGTGGCATGTCCGCCCGGCCCCTTCCCACCACCCACACCACAGCCCTGTCCGATTCCGCGGGTCAGGCCTTCAGAAACACTGCCACCCCGCCTGCCATTTTATAATCCCACCCCCTGCCCAGGAGAGGCCCGGCCTGCCCCTCTGCCCTCCCAGGGAGACAGCCCCTGGACCCCAAGAGTTGGAGGAGGAGGCTGCGTGGGGCTAATGGTGACCTGTCCCATGACAGCCGCCTCCTGCCTGGCTGGACCCTGCGGCCGCAGAAACCACAGCTACAAGAAACTTAATGTTCCCAAGGACCTGGCCTGTCTGGGGAAAGCAATAGAGACACTCTTTTCTCTCTCTTTTTTTAAAGATTTATTTCTTGAAATAATAAATATTTTATTGGGATGTGAGATGCAAAAGAGGAACTGTGCATTTTTTAAAAATCTTTTCCTGGGACCCGCCAGCACTTGCTGGCACGGCGGGGTGGATATCTAGGGTCCCAGGTCCTGCCCCGCGTTGCTCCGTGCACACGGGAGGCGCCGGGTCTGCAGAGCTGGCGCTGGCTGCTGCAGGCCACCCACAGGAAGTCCCTCTGCAGCCAGAGACCCGTGTGCCCCTCCCAGCTGTGATGCAGGGACCCTCCTAGTCACTGCCCCCCCATTGGTATACAGAGTCCTGCCCCGCCATGCCCACCTCGAGCTGGCCCCCGGTGGCCCCTGCGGAATGCAATAGGGTGAGACCAGAGAACCCAAAGCTATTTTGATAAGCCCCTGGGCCAGATGATCAGAGACCAGCTAACATTTACCCAGGAAACGGTGCTCAGGGCTGGGGCTGAGAATTTGTTCTTTTACCTGTCAGGTAAGTTACAATCATGTCCCCGTTGGGTTTGGACAAATGTTTCATGGTCTGGAGCCATTAGAATCCCCTGTGCTCTGCCATATCCCCCCTCCCTCTCCAACTCCCGATCTCTTTACTGTTTCCACAGCGCGGCCTTTCCCCGGCTGTCGTACAGTTGGGACCACACACCCCGTGGCCTTTCCGAACTGGCTTCTTTCACTTAGTAATACGCAGTTGAGGTTCCTCGTGTCTTTTTATGGCTTGACGGCTCACTGCTTTTTAGTGCTGAATAGTATTCCATTGTCTGAACGTGCCACAGTCTGCTTATCCATCCACCGACGGGAGGGCGTCTCGGTTGCTTCCACGCTTTGGCAATTGTGAGTAAAGCTGCTATAAACACCTGTGTGCAGGTTTTGGGGTAGAGAGAGATTTTTTTACTCACTTGGATAAACACCCAGGAGCATGATTGCTGGATCGTAAGGCTAGAGTAGTTTTGGTTTTGTAAGAAAGTGCCTAGCGCCGGGCGTGGTGGCGCACGCTTGTAATCCCAGTACTTTGGGAGGCGGAGACCGGAGGATCCGGGTTCATGGCCAGCCTCAGCTCTCTCTCTCTCTCCCTGTCAGTCTGTCTGTCTGTCTGTCTCTCTCTCTCTCTCCCTGTCTCTCTCTCTACTTAGCGAGGCCCTCCGCAGTTTCGTGAGACCCGGTTTCAAAATAAAGTATAAAAAATAGGGCCGGGGGTGTAGCGCGGAGGTAGAACGCACCTGGGTTCGATCCCCAGTACCGCAAAAAAAAAAAAAAGATTGCTTTAATAAGTGTGTGTGTGCCGGGCGTGGTGGCGCACACTTGTAATACCAGTACTTTGGGAGGCTGAGACCAGAGGATCCGGGTTCGCAGCCAGCCTCA
>PVJS01059879.1:0-11390 GCA_004027185.1 Glis glis
ACACACACACAAAGAGAGAGAGAAAAATAAAAAGGGAGGGAGGGAGAGAGAAATAAAAAGGGAGGGAGGGAGGGAGGGAGAAAGGAAAAGAAAAGTTACAAAACTGAGGGTAGCCTGGCCTGGGATCCCGGTAGCAGGCCGCAGAGTGAGCAGAAACAGCCTAGCATGTAAAGGCGTCTCTATTACAAAGGCTCCCAGGCCCCCTGCTCACATACTCATTTTTCTTCAACCAACGTCCCCACTCAGTGCTCAATACCTATGAGCACAAACCCAAGAGACCCACAAACCTCAGTGAAGCCTTGAAGGTCATGTGAGCCAACCACTCAGGGCGGGAGTGAAGGGTTCCAGAACAGGGTTTCCGCAGTATGCTTGTAGAAATGCTGAGGCAGAACCACCCGGGGCATCGGATGAGTCACATCTAGAGCTCTGGGTCCCACCCGGGCCTCTGAATTAGGACCTCTGGCAATGAGACATAGGAGATTGCCATTTATACCGAACTTCCCAGGGGCTTCCGGGGTATACAGAAGGCTTGAGAGCCGCTGTTCCAAGGAGACACTAGCCAAAGCCACAACTATAGCGTGGCAAACAACCAGGAGGTGAAGACCATGTTTAACCTCAGATCTCTACAACAGGGATAAAAATACACACGTAGCAAATTGGCTGTAAAAACCAAATAACAGAACAAGTAATAGATTCAAGCCCAGTGCCTCACATACAGCAGGTGCTCAATAGGAATTAGTCTACTCCCCATCTTGGGCCAGGCGTTCTAACGAATATTCATAATAGTTCATGTTCTGAATAAATACTCCCAAGAGAAGCAGAAGGGGCCAGGTTAAGTGAAGGCCTCGGTGTTAATGAGTCATCCCCCGCGAAGGCCAAGGTCAGCAGGATTAACCAATGAGTGGGTTGCACGACAACGACGTACCAGTAGCCTGTGGGTCTAAGCTTCGGCGTGACTTAGAATCACCGGGATGGCTTGAAAACAGACGAGGTCTGGCCAGTTTCAGATTCAGTGGGTCTGGGTTGGGGCTGAGAATCTGCGTTTCCGACACACTCCCAGGTGCTGCTGATGCCGCTGGGCCCAGCATCACACTTTGATCATCCGCTGCTGTGGCGGGGTTTACTCTACAGCACTGGGAGGGAATATCTGATTGATCTGACACTGGGTAACAGAAAGGAAAGACATGCTCTGCGTGTTTCCTGTTTGACACAGGCTACTTAGTTACACGTAAATAAAGAAAAAAGTAATAAACCAACAATTTCTGAGACTGTGCTGCCTCTGCCCCTGAGAATCTTCCTGTTTTTTTTAGAGTTGCAGAGAGGATGGGACATGAGTAGTCCATCCCTCCTCTTCCTGGCTGTGCTGTGTGGCTGAATGCAGCACAGGGTCTCTCTGAGGTCAGTTTACCCACCTGAGAGCAGAGGTGCGCTCCATCACGGGTTCCCAGACACGGTGCGGGACCAGATGCGGCAGCCTCAGAGCAGCATTTTAAATAAAGTCTGGATTCTGTAGCCCTCACCCCAAACCTAGCAAACTAGAACCTCCAAAGGAGAGGCTGGAAAGTGGGTTTGTTTGGAGGTACGTTTTAAACAAAAACTCCCTGTGTGACTTACCACGGTGATCTTCCAGGCTTCGTCTAGCACTAAAGACCTCAGCTTTATTTTTTTTTTATTAAAGCTACCAGCACAGGTGGTTTTTGATGTCTAAATCCTGTGCCCTGAGTCAGCCAAGTAGCCTTCTCCTATATTTGCTTCCCACAGAGCTTTTTACTACAGAAAACAAGTAAACTAGTCCTCAAACAAAAGGGTCTAGTCTGCTTAACAGTTCCATTTTTCATGTGTCAATAAACTGACATTCTGGGTTTAATTTTAAAAAGAAAATAAAGTTCAGCTAGGCATGGTGGTGCACACCTGTAATTCCAGTACTTGGGAGGCTGAGACAGGAGGTTTGCAGATTGGAGACCAGCCTCAGAAACTTAGTGAGTCCCTCAGCAACTTAGATTGTTCACTTTAATGGAGGTAAAATCATAATACACTTGTTCATTTCTGTGATATTGCTGAAGGGTTCAAGGAAGACATTGGTCATTAGAAAAGTTCCATCTAAAAGTCACTTCCTAGCCGGGCGTGGTGGCACACGCTTGTAATCCCAGTACTTTGGGAGGCAGAGACCGGAGGATCCGGGTTCGCGGCCAGCCTCAGCTCTCTCTCTCTCTCTCTCCCTCCCTGTCTCTCTCTCTCTCTCTCTCTACTTAGTGAGGCCCTCCGCAACTTCGTGAGACCCGGTTTCAAAATAAAGTATAAAAAATAGGGCCGGGGGCATAGCGCGGAGGTAGAACGCCCCTGCATTCAATCCCCGGTACCGCAAAAATAAAATAAAATAAAATAATAAAATAAAATAAAATAATAAAATAAAATAAAATATAAAATAAAATAAAATAAAATATAAAAAAATAAAATATAAAATAAAATAAAATAATAAAATAAAATAAAAAAGTCACTTCCTTCAGCAATAAAACAACGCAGTTTTGGAATGCCCGTCTTACAAAAGTGCTGTGTGCACGTATGTCCTATCACTCTGAACTACATTATGATGTGAGACTATAATGCAATGATCAAAGTATACAAAAATAAATAAAAATAAAATTATAATAGTTAAAAAAAGAAGAAGAAAGAAGTATCCGCATAAAAAGAAGACAGCAGGGAGCCAGGCGTGGTGGCGCAGGCCTGTAATCCCAGTACTTGGGAGGCTTAGACAAGAAGATCACAGGTTTGAGGCCAGCCTCAGCAACTTAACAAGGCCCTCAGCAACTTGGCAAAACTCTGTTTCAAAATAAAAAATAAAATAGGGCTGGAGGTGCAGCTCAGAGGTAGAATGCCCCTGGGTTCAATCCCTAATACCACATGGAGGAGGAGGAGGAGGAGGAGGAGGAGGAGGAGGAGGAGAATGATGACAGCAGGGAACCCACAGACCTGCCTCAGGGACCCCTCTCTGCCATCACTTAGCCATGTGGCCTGGGGCACAGCTGAGATGGAGGGGAGACTGTTTCCAAGGCCCCAACCAGCTCTTTCTCGTATAACAAGTGAGGTTTCCTTATCTGGGTGGTAAAATAGGCTTATGAGTCATGGCGGTTTTTGTTTTTTGTTTTGTTTTATTACTGACTTTCAAACTCAGAAGTCATAGTTAAGCAGGAAATGGGGTGTTCATGAAAAAAAACTGGTCTTACGGTTTTCTTGCTTCTGGCACAGGGAATGGGCTGGGAACCATCCTGGTCCCTGGGTGACCTGTGTGACCCTTCTGTCACCCGTTCTCCATTCTCCGCAGTCTCTCTGCCCCTGTGCAGTCACACACAAGCACTGTGGGCCGGCTTCGCACTTCCTCTTCCCATGCTTCCCCAGGGTCCACTGTTCTCCCGTGGCCAACGCGGCACCACCGAAGACCTCTTTTCTTTTTTTTTTTTTGCGGTACCGGGGATGAACGCAGGGGTGTTCTACCTCCGCGCTACGCCCCCGGCCCTATTTTTTATACTTTATTTTGAAACCGGGTCTCACGAAGTTGCAGAGGGCCTCACTAAGTAGAGAGAGAGAGAGAGAGAGAGAGATAGGGAGACAGAGAGAGAGAGAGAGAGAGAGAGAGAGAGAGAGAGCTGAGGCTGGCCGCGAACCCGGATCCTCTGGTCTCCGCCTCCCAAAGTACTGGGATTACAAGCGTGCGCCACCACGCCCGGCCCGAAGACCTCTTTTCACCTGAGGATGGTGGCTCTTGGACCCACTGCTCAGCAGCATCTCTTCTGGAGATTTTTTAAACCACACAGATTACCTGAACCCTCCTCCACATTGAGACCTGAACTTGGGGTGAGTGAGAAGTTAGAAAGACGACAGTGGTGGCGTCAGGTTTAGTTCATTTGACACGATGGCGAGAATGCATAACTTGGGCAACGGCAAGCCAAAGTTTCCGTGATTGATTTTAATGCAGGGGTCCTCGGCAGTATTGATGTTTTGGGCAAGATAATATTTTGCTGCCCTGTTCACTGTACAATGTTTAGCAGCATCTCTGGCCCCACCCACTAACTGGGGAGTAGTAACTCCCCAGTCTTGACCATCAAAAATGTCCCCAGACATTCCTAATTTTTTTTTCTTTTTGTGGTACTAGGGGTTGAACCCAGGGACATTTTACCTCCAAGCAACATCCCCAGCTCTGAGGCAGGAGCCTAAGGTCAGTCCACCCTGCACCTGTCACGTGGGGCCTAAGATGACGCCACCCTGCACCTGCCACATGGAGCCTAAGGTGGGCCACCCTATACCTGTCACCTGGGGCCTAAGATGGCGCCACCCTGTACCTGCCACGTGGAGCCTAAGATGGCGCCACCCTGTACATGCCACGTGGGGCCTAAGGTGGGCCACCCTGTACCTGCCACATGGGGCCTAAGGTGGGCCACCCTACACCTGCCACGTGGGGCCTAAGGTGGGCCACCCTGTACCTGCCACGTGGGGCCTAAGGTGGGCCACCCTACACCTGCCACGTGGGGCCTAAGGTGGGCCACCCTACACCTGCCACGTGGGGCCTAAGGTGGGCCACCCTGTACCTGCCACGTGGGGCCTAAGGTGGGCTACCCTCCACCTGCCACGTGGGGCCTAAGGTGGGCCACCCTACACCTGCCACGTGGGGCCTAAGGTGACGCTACCCTGTACCTGCCACGTGGGGCCTAAGGTGGGCCACCCTGTACCTGCCACGTGGGGCCTAAGGTGGGCCACCCTGTACCTGCCACGTGGGGCCTAAGGTGGGCCACCCTGTACATGCCACGTGGGGCCTAAGATGGCACCACCCTGCACCTGCCATATGGAAGCAGTTATGGGAAATCAAGCCCAGGAAAAGAAACTAAAACCTAACCTGAGCTTCTGCTTGTTGTCAAAGCAATCAAACCTGCCCCATCGCCCTGAGGCCATGTCATCTGTATGCCAATGCCGCTGTGCAGGGCTGAGACTTTGGATGCTAGTCCCCTGAGCCCCGCCAGGGAAAATAAAGTCCTGCTTCCCAACCTGGTCCCAGGTGGTCACCTCTCTGTGCCTGGCCTCCTGCAACATTTGGCAACCACGAAGGCACTTGAGGTACGGGGGATCTGGCCCAGGGCACTTTGCCTCTCCCTCGACTAGACACGGGGACCCAGCTTCCCCACGGATGCCAGTCCACTGAGTGTGCCACAGACACCTTTGGCCCTGTGTGGGAGGCATCGGCGGGGAAGCCGACGTCCTGCATGGCCACCAGAGAAGCACAGATGGGGACAGAAGGAGGAACATCGGCAGATGTCTGAATCACGGTCGGAAAGCCTTGGGGCGACTAGGGACCTGAGCCACTCATCAATCCCCATGACCCTCCGAGTTCCAGCACTAAGTGACTGTTGGGAAAGCAGGACCCAGGTTGAAGGGGAGAGTATCGAGTGTCTGACGACTATGTGGTGTGTGACTGGGGTGGACAACAGACTGTGGATTCCGATTCCAGTCCACAGGGCCAAAGCAAGCGGGGAGTTCGAGTCTGTGGTTCCAGGGCAACCTCATACAGCTCAGGGCAGCACTGACGTGCAGCCGGGACCACCGGCCTGCCAAAGCTAACAGGGCCTGGAACTGCCCTGCCAAGGGACTGGCCAGACACTAAGAAGCGAGTGTTGGTCTGTTATCTGTGTCATATCGAAATGGGAGGGACACAAGGAAAGCAGACCCTTCTTAAAACAATGATTAAAAACTTCAAGAAAGCCGGGCGTGGTGGCGCACACTTGTAATCCCAGTACTTGGGAGGCTGACACTGGAGGATCCAGGTTTGCGGCCAGCCTCAGCTACTTAGTGAAACCTCTGCAACTTAGTAAGACCGTGTTTCAAAATAAAGAATAAAAAATAGGGCCGGGGGTGTAGCTCGGAGGTAGAATGCCCCTGGGTTCAATCCCCAGTACCACCAAAAAAAAAAAAACTGAAGTATTCTTGGCTTGTTAGTGTCAGCAAAGTCTATTAAACGTGTTTTCATATATGTAAGGAGCAACTTAAAATTGCATTCTTTTGGATGCTAACTAAACTTAAGTTACTAAACATAAATTACTAAGAGTTAAAATTCTGATTAATATGTGATTATATAATACATATTATGATCAGAATATATATAATCATATATATATATATGCCTAAAGAATTCCTAGGCTGTGTTTTAAGGAACAACTATTAAAAATATAAAGTATTTTATCTTACCTAGAAGTATTTTATCTAAATTAAAAAGCTAGGCATGGTGGCACGTGCTCATAATCTCAGTACTTGGGAGACTGAGACAGGAGGCTTGCAGGTTCAGGGCCAACCTCAGCTACTTAGTGAGGCCTCTGCAACTTAGAGAGACCCTGTTTCAAAATAAAGAGTAAAAAATAGGGCTGGGGGTGTAGCTCGGAGGTAGAATGCCCCTGGGTTCCATCCCCAGTACCACCAAAAAAAAAAAAGGCTGGGTGTAGTTTGAAGGTAGAATGCCCCAGGTCCAGCCAGGGGGAGAAGTTTATGCACGAGAACATCCAGGTCGATTTCATATATATATGAAGCATATTGTACATTCACCCCTTTCTATCCAGAGGCACAAGAGAATCAGCGACGGCCTTCATTAGTCAGAGTGCAGGGGACATGAGCCACAAGTTACAGAAGCTGGCCAGCTTTGCAGGAATAAAGGCCACTCAACTGCTGGAGGTTGCCAACAAGGTCTATATGAAGCACGAAGTGGAGGAAAAGAGAGAAACGGACAAAAGAAGAAGAAAGCTGATGTGATCGCAGCAGCACTGACCTGTTCCGCGGCCATGAGTCAAAAGCCTCCACCAAGAAAACCTCCAGGTTGGAGGCCACACCTGCACCGGGTCTTGCAAGAACGAATAGAACGCAAACCTGGGGCCCGGCGGTTAGCCCGAGACAGTTGAAGATCGCAGGGTATTCACCCCCAGCTGGAAAGGCTACAAAAACACGGCACCATCATGCCTTGCCAGCCTGCCCGGACCCCGCCACTCCTGCCAGCGCGCTCCTCAGCCTCCTCCGGGCCACTGCCCCGTCTCAGCTGCCTGACCTCTTCAGCATGCAGCTGGCTTTCAGCCAGGTCATTGAAAACGAGAGAGTGACTTTTAGAAACCAGGAGAAAAGAAGCGGTCCGAGCTATTCCAGTGCCAACCTTCGGAGAGCCTTAAGACAATTCCTGGGAGCCGTGGGGTTCTGCAGGCGCTAGACCCCTAACTTCACTGTGATCACCAAGCCTCTATATGAAACCACAAAAGTGCGAGAAAGGGAGTCGCTGATTTTGGAAAAGAACCAGCTTGCAGCATTCGAGCTACTAAAGCCAGCGCTGGGACTCCTAGATTTAGTTCAGAAAGGAGCAAAATTGCAGTGGAAGTGTTGGTATTGTGGGAAGGCCCTGCTGCTTCTCTCTCAAAGCGGCTGGATGGAGTGGCGGCTGGCTGGCTGCCTGCCCGGGAGCTGTGGCTGCCACTGCTCACCCAGGACAAATGAGCTGTCGGACAGCACCTCTGCATGAGTAGTCTCACTTCGAGAAACCATTCCCTGGTTTCCCTGCCTTTGCGGATAGGTTCAGAGGGCAACCCCCAGTCCCCACTCCACTCCCCACCTTTCTCCTGGGACTCTGTGACCATGGTGTATGTACGAAAGGGGAAAAGCCAGCGAGGGCGCACAGGGGTGCCGGGGAGTTCACAATCGCTTCCCGTGCCCTTGGTGGGGTCTGAGGCCGTCTCCCTGTGGCTAACATGTTGGTACCACGGACAAAGCGGGGCCAGGCATAGTGTGTGTCGAGGTGACACCTCCGCCCCTGCCTGCGAGAGTGGGAGGAAGAAAAGCAAGATGGCGGGGGTCAGGGAGCGCTCTACAGAGCTTTCTGTGACAGAGGGCCGGGCATGGTTTGTAAACCAGCCCCCCCTCCCCGGTCTCCATGGTGCCCTGCACAAGTGAGCTTCATTATTGTTAGGGTTTCTCTTTGAAAAAAGTGGTTTGAGATGTTAACAATGCCAACCTGGTGTTTCGGTTTTCAGGGGTACCTATAAAGGACTTAAAGATGAATCAGGTAAATGGAAACAGCTAAGTGCTTTGAAATACTCTTGGCTTCTTAGTCTAAGATAACTTATTGGGGTCCAGGGATCGTAAAAAAAAAGTAAAATTTGCTTTGTCTTTGGGTCTAGGTTGCTGAAAATTTGGGTTCTGGATACTGGATAATGCAAACTCATGTAATGCTTTGGGGAAACTATCAAAATCAAACTTTGTTTTGAAAAAAAATTGTCAGGAAACGAAACTATCGTCCCATCCACCTGTTCCAGCCAGGGTACTCAGTGTGGGTAAAAGACTAAAACCTGACTCCGCTAAACATGCAGTGGAAGGGACCCTTTACTATCATCTTAACTACCCCCACGGCTGCAGAAGTAGATGGCATAGCTGCCTGGATCCATCATGGCTGCCTCAAAAGGGCCGCCCCCAAACAGCTGTGGAAGCTGCAAGGCACCCTGACGAGCCCTGCCACCGGGCCCTCAGAAAGACGCCGGGCCCTGCTCTAGTCACGCCCGGGAAGCTGACCGGTGCACACAGGGCTGAAGCCTGAGGGTATTCTTCGTCGTCTGGACTTTGCTAGGCTTATCCAAAACGACGATTGTGGATGACCCCTTTCCTCAAGCGAGTGTTCAAAATATGAGACCCCAACAACAGGTGTTATGGTGGGGTTTCAAAGGGGGGATGAGGCAGGAGCCGAGGGTGGTGCCTCCCTGCACCTGTCACCTGGAGCCTGAGATGGCGCCACTGTGCACCTGCCACAGGGAAGCGGTTACAGGAAATCAAGCCCAGGAAAAGAAACTAAAATCTAACCTGGGCTTCCGCTTATCGAACCAATCAAACCCTGCCCCGTCGCCCTGAGGCTATATAATCTGTATGCCAATGCCGCCATTCGGAGCGCAGACGTTGGATGCTAGTCCCCTGAACTCCACCACAGAAATAAAGAAATCCTCCTTCCCAACCTGGTCTCCGGGTCATCGTGTCTCTGTGCCTGGCATCCTGCAACAGCCCTTTTTATTTATTTTTTATTTTGGAAACAGAGTCTCACTAGGTTACTGAGAGTCACTAAATTGCTGAGGCTGGCCTCAAACCTGCGATCCTCCTCTCTCAGCCTCCCAAGTACTGGGATTACAGGCATGGGCCGCCATACCAGGCAGACATTGCTAAATTTGCACCTTCTTGGGGTCACTCTCTTGTAGTAATGAGATTCATAATGAAAATCAATTGCACATTGCAAGAAACAAAGAACTCCTGACCACATTATAGATTATATTTTAAAATTCTTAAGTAACTCACATGAACATTTCAGTTACAACCTATTTCTGTATCTCTCTCTCTCTCTCTCACACACACACACACACACACACACACACACACACACACACCATGCTAGGGCCGGTACAGCAAGAATAAAAGTACCCCATTATCATGTTTGACTAGCTGATTGAGACCTTGTCTTTGCTTTTAATGATATAAATACCCAGGAGATTAGCATCCAGCCATACCCAGATAGGACCTGCCACCCGTGTGGTGGGGTGAACTGCAGCAAGTAAGAACGGACAGATTTTTTAGTCTCCTGGCAACCAATTTCATTATGCTCTGACCTGACAGCTGGTAAGGCTTTATATGAATTAACCAATAAGACTATGAAAAAACAAGATTAGTGACTCTGAAATAAGGTTTTCTAGTAGCAGTTAGAGAAAGCATGTTCAGTTTTAAGGCTGCTTTCTTAAACAGATACAAATAATTTTAAAATAGTAATAAGGATACAACATTTTTTTTTTTACGGTACTGGGGATTGAACCCAGGGGCATTCTACCTCTGAGCTAGACCACCAGCCCTATTTTATTCTTTTATTTTGAAACAGGGTCTCACTAAATTGCAGATGACCTCACAAGTTGCTGAGGCTGGTCGCAAACCTGCAATTCTCCTGTCTCAGCCTCCCAAATATTGGGATTACAAGCGTACGCCATCACGCCCAGCTCTAATTAATTATTGTGTGTGTATGTGTGTGTGTGTGTGTGTGTGTGTGTGTGTGTTACTGGGAATTGAACCCAGAGACATTCTACCTCTGAGCTAAATCCCCAGACCAGGATACAACATTTTAAAAGTACACATCTAGGGCTGGGGATGTCACTGAGTGGTAAAGCATTTGCCTAACATGGGCAAAGCCCTGGGTTCTAGCCCTAGCACCAATAAATAAAAAATAGGATACATCTCTAATAGACCATCCACATACACCTATCTACCTCGCTGGCCCTTGCCCACTGTCTTCCATATTCATTCTACCAAAATATCAAGGGATGGGGAGCTTTGTCGGAGTAGGTTACTCAAAGCAAGCAGGCAGCCAATAGGACAGCACTGGTCGCTGTGGAATTATTCTTGCTTAAGTCCACCTTGATCGAGGTATTTTATAATAAATACTTAAAAGGGACAAAAATATTAAGAAGACCTTAAGGAATAAAAACACAGCAAGCCATAGGCTCCCTGGCATCACAACAGGGATACAACCAGTTGGCAGCTTTCAGTAGCCATGCGGCTCTCAGCGGAAAGTCAGGGGTGTCTCACGAGAATCATTTTGGCAGCCACATGGATCTGTCCACAGGACAGTGTGACAAGGGGATGATCATGAGTGGGTGACAACATAAGTGATCAAGGGCCAACACTAAAACATAAGCAACTTACACATGACCTCTTGAGGGAGGGACACAGACCAACCACGGATCCTGGAGTTCAGTTCTAGCCACTAACTCTAAGTGACTTTGACCGAGTGACTTGGCCTCTCTGTGCAAAACTATACAAGCGAGAGTCAAACTTAAATGTTCCTTGACTTCCTTCTGGTTCTAATACTGCTTGAGTTTACAAGTCCTCTCCTTCATTAAGATGCACTTGCACAGAATGAGCAATAGCTCAGTCACTCTTTGGAAGTTATCACGATCAATGCATTTCCTCTGCAAAAACATGACCTCTGACTAGGGCTGCCCCAAAACACACTACATGTTCGGTTCATTTGCATTCTGGGTCAACAACAAATAATTTTAATAAAACATGTCCTAAATATTACATGAGATATACTTATAATAAAAAATTATTCAAAAGTTAAATACAGGGCCGGGCGTGGTGGCGCATGCTTGTAATCCCAGTACTTTGGGAGGCGGAGACCGGAGGATCCGGGTTCGCGGCCAGCCTCAGCTCGCGCACGTGTGTGGGTGCACACGCTCTCTCTCTCTCTCTCTCTGTCTCTCTCTCTCTCTCCCCCTAGTGAGGCCCTCCGCAACTTCGTGAGACCCGGTCTCAAAATAAAGTATAAAAAATAGGGCCGGGGGTGTAGCGCGGAG
>PVJS01059880.1:0-11397 GCA_004027185.1 Glis glis
GTGAGGCCCTCCGCAACTTCGTGAGACCCGGTTTCAAAATAAAGTATAAAAAAATAGGGCCGGGGGCGTAGCGGGGAGGTAGAACGCCCCTGGGTTCAATCCCCGGTACCGCAAAAAAAAAAAAAATAAATAAATAAAAGTTAATATCCAACATAAAACAGAGAAAAACTCTAAATGGAAAAACCCGAGTGGACTCCCAGAAGCACAGGTGTCGCCTTGTCTATCATTCGGAAAACACAAAACGCTTAACAAGCTCATTTACCCCCAGTTGATCTGCAGAGCCCGTGCTGTCCCAATCGAAATCTCAGCAGGCTCTTGTTGATAGAAATTGAAAAGCTGACTCTAAAACCGATATGGAAATGCAGAGGGGCTAAAGAAGTGCAACTTTAAAAAATAAAAATAAAGTTGGAGGGCTGACTGTACCTGATCCCCAGGTTTGGAAGCCAGAGTGGTATCTGACTGAAAGACAGACAGACAGGTGAGTGGAGGCCGGGCGTGGGGGAGCACGCCGGCAATCCCAGTACTTGGGAGGCTGAGACAGGAGGATCGCGGGTTCAAGGCCAGCCTCAGAAACTTAGTGAGGCCCTCTGCGACAGAAGACTGAGTTCAGAATTAAACCTACAAATATATACAAAGCTGATTTTCCACAAAGGTGCAAATGTAGGGGAATGGATGGTCTTTTAACAAATGGTAGTGGATCTATTGGATAATGTGTGTTACCCACAAAAAAAAAAAAAAAACTAACCCAATGTGGATCCTAGCCCTAGTAACACCTGAAACTAAATCTTCTAAAAGAAAATAAGGGAAACCGGGAACGGTGGCACACGCTTGTAATCCCAGTACTTGGGAGGCTGAGACAAGAGGATCATAGGTTCGAGGACAGCCTCAGCAAGTAGTGAGAAGCTCATCAACCTAAGGAGGCCCTGTTTCAAAATAAAAATAAAATACGGCTAGGGGTGTAGCTTGGAGGTAGAATGCCCCTGGGTTCAGTCCCCAGTAACACATGAAGGAAGGAAGGAAGGAAGGAAGGAAGGAAGGAAGGAGAGAGAGAGAGAGAGAGAAGAGGGAGGGAGGAAGGAAGGAAGGAAGGAAGGAGAGAGAGAGAGAGAGAGAAAAGAGGGAGGGAGGGAGGAAGGAAGGAAAAGAAGGGAGAAAAATCTTTGTGATTTTGAGTTAAACAGAGATCTCTTAGATGAGACATTAAAAATATTTTCAGGGCTGGGCATAGTGGCGCACGCTTGTAATCCCAGTACTTTGGGAGGTGGAGACCGAAGGATCCGGGTTCGCGGCCAGCCTCAGCTCTCTCTCTCTCTCTCTCTCTCTCTGTCTACCTAGTGAGGCCCTCCGCAACTTTGTGAGACCTGGTTTCAAAATAAAGTATAAAAAAATAGGGCCGGGGGCGTAGCGCGGAGGTAGAACGCCCCTGGGTTCAATCCCCGGTACCACAAAAAAAAAAAAAGTATTTTCTGTAAAACAAAAAATATTGATTAAAAGTAACTTGTGCTCTTCAAAAGGTACTGTCAGGAGAGTAAAAAGACAAGCTGCTAGGTAGCTAGATAGAAAAGAGCAGGGCAGGGCAGCCTGGGGCACTGGGGACGGGGAGTGACCCTTATGCCTGGAAACGCAGGCCCCTCCGCCTGGCTGCGGACCACACGCTGCGCACACGCGTGTTCCCACCACTCTCCGCCTCGTTATGACGCGTAATTCCAATGCACCAATAAAAGTGTATTAAAGAAAAGAGAAGCCCAGGGGTCTTAGGAGGCTAAACTTACAGCGTGCATAGCCCCCTCGCCCAGGGCTTAGGCACCATGGGAAAGGTTCCAACATGGCGAAAATACGCAGACCACTAAGCTCTGGCATGGGAAGAGACAGCGACCTTCCCAAACACAAGTGTGTGGAGGGAAGGTTTCCAGACAAGCCCGCTGCGTCTTCCACTTCTGGACACGGACCGTCCCAGACCCCCTCTCTGGCACGTAACCCTGCACCTTCCTCTGGAATGTAGCTCCTTTATCACGGCCTTCTATAAACTGCCCCCCCGCCTCCCGAAATGTTCCCCTATTTCTGCTTTCCTTTTGAATTCTTTCCCTTGGAAAAAAGCACAAGTCAAGGAAGAGATCACACCCTCTAACAATTTATTTCTAGGAAGAGATAATCACCCTATATCAAAACCATGCGCTGGAAGAAAATATTTTCAAAGCATGTATCTATTAAGGATCTTTTAGCTAGGCTATATGAAGGGCTCTCCAGGCTCAATTGTAAGGAAACACAACTTAATTTTTTAAAATGGACAAAATACTTGAAACATTCACTTAATCAAGGAACACATCTATAGATGGCAAACGAGCCCACAAAATATGCCTGATCTTATTAGTCCTGAGCGAACCAGAAATTAAAACCTGGGTGCGCTCCCCCGCACGCCAGGCAGAAGGGCTGCCATTGGAAAGACCACGCCACACCCGCGCTGGGGAGACCCAGAGCAAGGGAAACTCCCCGACGCGCCCTGTGGAAGGGGGCGACCCCTTGAGAAACCTCTTACCAGTTCTGTAAAAAGTTACACATACACCGACCACACACAGCAGCCATCCCACTCTGAAGGATTCGCCCAAGAGAAAAGAATGCGTAAAAACAAAACAGCACAGAGAGGGGGCTTAGAAACACTGCCGTGTTCTTTTCTTTTCGCCGTGCTGAGGCCGGGGAGTCCAAGAGCAGAGCGGTAGCGGGGTTGGTGTCAGCGCCTTCCGTGACTTCGCGGGGCAGGAGGGCAAATGGCCTCTCTTGGGATTTCTTTTATTTATTTTTTTGTGGTACTGGGGATTGAACCCAGGGGCATTCTACCTTGGAGCTACACCCCCAGCCCTTTCTTTTTTTTAATTTTAAAACAGGGTCTGGCTAAGTTGTCAAGGGTTTTGCTAAGTTTCTGAGGCTGGCCTCGAACCTGCAATTCTTCTGTCTCAGCCTCGTAAGTACTGGGATTACAGGCGTGTACCACCACCCCTGGTGGGATTTCTTTTTTTTGCCTATTTTTTGTGGTACTGGGGATTGAGCCCAGGGGCATTATACCTCTGAGCTATACCCCCAGTTCTATTTTTTATGTTTAGTTTGAAACAGGGTGTCACTAGGTTGATGAGGGTCTCACTACTTGCTGAGGCTGTCCTCGAACCTGAGATCCTCCTGTCTCAGCCTCCCAAGTACTGGGATTACAAGCGTGCGCCACCATGCCCAGCAAGGGATTTCTATTTAATAAGGCAACTAATCCCATTCATATGGGCTCCATTCTCGGGGTCCTAATCCCCTCCTAAGGGCCCCACCTCCTAATCCATCACCTTGGGAATTAGGTCTCAACAAACGAATTTCACAGGGACTCAAACATGCAGACCATAACAGGAAGCATAGATCAACACAAATAATCGTACAAGAATGTTCGTAGCAGTTTTATTTGTAACATCTCCAAATGGGAAACGACCCTAACCTCCATCAACAGGTGAACGGGGAAATACATTTCAGCATATTCGTACAATGGAATAAAACTCAGCACCAAAAGAAATGAAGTATTGACTCACCCCATGTCATGTGTGGATCTCGAAATAATTGAGCAAGAGATGTCAAACAAGAAAAAAAGAGAACCAACAGTATGATTCCATTTATACAAACTCTAGAAAATACAAGTAGTTCATATGTGGTGCAGAAATCAGATCGGTGGTTGCCTAGATAGAGGGAGAAGAGGGGAAAGTGGGGATTACCAAGAGGTGCAAAGAAACTTTAATATGATGGATATATTCATTATCCTGATAATAGAGAAAGGAGATGGTTTCATGGCTGCGTATATACACCAGATCTCAGCAAACTGTATGCTTAAGATATGTCCTCGCCGTGGTGGCACACGCTTGTAATCCTAGTACTTGGGAGGCTGAGACAGGAGGATCCGGGTTCGCAGCCAGCCTCTGCTACTTAGTGAGGCCCTCTGCAACTTAGCAAGACCCTGTTTCAAAATAAAGAATACAAAATAGGACTGGGGGTGTAGCTTAGAGGTAGAATGCCCCTGGGTTCAATCCCCGGTACCGCAAAAAACAAAAAAAGATATATGTACTTTATTGTAGATCACTTATTATATTTCAATAAAGCTGTTCAAAATTTTTATGGAAATATAGATCTCTGGAATCGCCAACATAAACATGTTCAAGATGAACAATGTCGGTGGACTCACGCTGCTTAATTTCAAGAATTACTGTGAAGCAATGGTAATTATTTCAATGTGGTTCTGGTGTGTGGTTAGACAACTAGATCAAGGTGATGGGAAGGAGTCTAGAAATCGTGGCCAGTTGATAAGGAAGGAAATCTCCAGGGGAGCTTGATGCCGGAAGAGAAACTCTTTAAGAAATGATTCTAGAACACCCACCCAAACGTACGAAAAAGGTCGTCTTGACTCCAATGTCATATCAGACAAAAATTATTTTGATGTGGATTATAGACCAACGCTAAAGGTTAAATCACTGGAGAATGTCCTTGAGACCTTGGTATACGCAAAAATTCTTAAAGAGAACCCCAAAATGTTAAGCATAAAAAGTGAATAACTGAGTTTCATAAAAATTAGCAATTTCTGCTCATTAAAAGACTCCTTCGTGAAGTGAAAATAAAAGAAGTAGATTAGAAGAGATATTTTCAGTACATATATCTAAGAAAGTCTAGCACATATGCTGAGCTCCTATAAACCAAAACTAAAAATATATCCCTGTAAAATTGAGCAAGATATGTGCCTAGATACTTCACAAATGAAGATAAACAAATGGACTAGAAGTACATGAAAAGGTACTTAGCTTTAATAGTTATCAGAGACATGTAATTTCATACCACAATGTGAATCCATTGCATACTCACCGAACGGCCGAAATACGAAGACTGACAATAGCAAGTGTTGGTGAGGATGTGGAGTAACTGGAAATCTCGTAAATTGCTATTAAGTGTCACATGCTACAACCATGTTGGAAAGTTCTTTGACAATCTTTCTTATAACTTGACACATAAAATCATACATGTTTATGAGGTACCATGTGATGTTTCATGATGAAATTATGGAAATAAATATAGGTTTACCTAATCTTTAAACAATTCCACTGTGAGGTACTTACCTAAGAGGAATGAAAACATAAATCCATAAGCTACTTGTATGAAATCATGTGTAGCTGTTCGATTCATAATAGCTAAAAACTGGAAACAATCTCAATGCCCATCAACAGAAGGGTGGATAAACAAATTATAGTCTATCTATGCAAGTGGAAACCTACTCTGCATTGAAAAGGAGCATCTGGCACATGCAACATCGTGAATGAGTATCCAAGGCATTGGGTGGCATGAACAAAGCTAAGCACCAATGAGCACAATTCCACTTGCGTGAAGCTCACAGCCGGTGAACTAAGCTCTGGTATTAACGTCGGAATGGCAACTGCAGTGGGGCACGTGGCACGTTCCATCAATAAGAACCATCTCTGTCTTGATTTGGGAGTTGGGCACATGAGCATACACACTTACCAAAACTCATCATACTGTACAGTTATAATACGTGCATGTTATTCTATATAAATTATGCCTCAATGAAGAGAGTATGGCAGAAAAAAAATTGTGAATGTGAGCTCCCCGAAACACTGCCATGCAGGACACCACAGCCAATGAAACGGGTGGAAACTAGATAAACCAGCAATTTTAATTGTCATTAAAAGTACCCTCCTTAGAAGCCGGGCACGGTGGTCACTCCTGTAATCCCAGTACTTGGGAGGCTGAGGCAGGAGGATCGCAGGTTTGGGGCTGTTTCAAAGTGAAAACTCTAATGGGCTGAGGGTATAACTAAGAGGAAGAGTGCCCCTGGGTTCAGTCCCCAGTACAAGAAAATGAAAAAGAAGAAGAAAAAGGATCCCTCTTAGAAACTAAGTTTATAGACCAAGCAGTCAACAAGTAAATAAAGCAAAGATAGAGAAAATTGTAACAACATAATGAATTCAAGCTCTAAAAAAATTAAAATGGTTGGGGCGTGGCTCAGTGGTAGAGCACTTGCTTGGCATGTACCAGGCCCTGGGTTCCAACCCAGGATTCCAATAAAAAATCAAAGCAAAAACTGTTTCAGGCCTTGAGCTTTAGAGGAGGATTCTACCAAATATTCAAGGGTCAGATCAGATAAATACTTTTAGAGAAGTTGTTTCAGAATATGGAAAACAAGAGAAATCCGCCCAACTCATTTTATGAGGCTAAATTCTACCTTGATTCCAAATTTGGGTTTGGCCAATACAGGAGCAACAATAGGTCTGTTCATAAAAAAAAAAGATGTGAAATTCCAAATAAGCCCCTTGTTAATTAACCCTGTGGTGTATTTTGGGGAAAAAAAAAAGATCTAGTTGAGTTTTTTCTAGGAGTGGAAGAAAAACCAAACATCAGTAACTCCACCAATGTTCTTTACCATATTATTAGACTAATAAACAGATCAAGAAGTATTTGATAACTTTCCACATTAAACAGTGGCTTAAGCCAGGCGTGGTGGCACACATCTGTAATCCCAGTACTGTAAACCCAGACAGGTGGCTCGAGGACAGCCTCAGCAACTTAGTGAGACTTTGTGCGACCTAGCGAGACCCTGTTTCAAACCAAAACAAAAAGGGTGTGTACGCCGGGTGTGGTAGCGCACGCTTGTAATCCCAGTACTTGGGAGGTTGAGACAGGAGGATCACAGGTTCGTGGCCAGCCTCAGCTACTTAGTGAGGCCCTCCGCAACTTGGTGAGACCCTGTTTCAAAATAAAGAATAAAAAATAGGGCTAGGGGTGTAGTGCAGAGGTAGAATGCCCCTGGGTTCAATCCCCGGTACCACACACACACACACACACACACACACACACAAAAAGGTGTGTAGCTGGGGAGTAGAACACCTCTGAATTCAATCCCTAGTACTGAAAGAAAAAGGAAGGAAGGAAGGAAGGAAGGAAGGAAGGAAGGAAGGAAGGAAGGGAGGGAGAAAGAAAGGCTTAAAAATTCCCAGGAAACTTTCAGTATAAATGAACCTCTTTAGTGTGACAACGACTTGAAAGTCTGTAGGAAGCCTCCACGCTGTAGATGGACTTTAAATGTATTCCCTTGGAGGCTGGAAGCCGGGTAAGTGGGCACCAGGTCTGTCTGGCCTTCTAGGGAAGCTCAGGCTGCAGCCTACGGTGAGGAAGGGAAGAGCTGGGAGGAGAAGCGGCGGGGACAGACGCAGCTGTCACGCTGCACAGATTATACATCATCTATACAGAAACCCCGCAGAATGAGCGGAGAATTGATTGGAACTAATAATAGAGTTTAGCAAGATTGCTGAATACGAGATCAACTTACTAAAATTAGTGGCTTTCCTCTACCCCAGCATTAACCAATTAGAAATATAATGGGGGGAAAGGCAAACATTCACAAGGAGAGCCAAACTGACGGAACGATCTAGAAATTAAGCCAGAAATAAATGCAGGAGACCTTTACGGAGGAGAAATTAAAACGGTTAAAAATGTAAAGGACACAAAAGAAGATGTGAAAAGAGAGAGAGAGAGAGAGAGAGAGAGAGAGAGAGAGAGAAAGAGAGAGAGATGAAACCGAAAACATTTGAAAGGACAGAAAGGAAAACATGGACAAATGGAGAGATATACCATTCTATGGACGCTTAAAATTGTAAAAATGTCAAATCTTCCCACATTAATCTATAAATTTCATGTAATTTTGTTCAGAGTACCAGCTGGAGTCTTTGAGGGACTTGACAAGCTCATTCTAAAATATATATAAGCCATAATGTCCACAAATTGCTAGGCTTATTTTGAAAAAGAAGAGCTGGGAATGGACGCAGGAGGAGTGGGCTTCCCTACCTGGTATGGGGGCATCAGACCAAGACAGTGGGTCCCGTTCCTTTTCTCTTGCCACAAAACCAATCAAGTGCAAACTTAGAGACTCAGGGCAGTTTACTGTTGCATTCTACTTTATTTTATTTATTTTGGACAAGTGGGGAGATATACCATCCTATGGATGCTTAAAATTATAAAAATGTGCTACACCTCCAGTCCTCTTTTTAAATTTGGAAACAGGGTCTTGCTAAGTTGCTGAGGGTTTCACTGAGTTGCTGAGGCTGGCTTTGAACCTGCGATCCTCCTGTCTCAGCCTCCTAAGCACTGGGATTACAGGTGTGCACCACCACGCATGGCTTTGTATGGTTCTGTAGGTCGGAAGTCTGACCTGGTTGGGAGAGTTCTCTGCTGGGAGGTGGGTGATATCCGTTTGGGGTGCTCACTGCCTCTTGCCTAAGAACCCAGGGAAGAAAACACTTCCAAGCCCACCGGTATGGTTGGTCCCCTAGAGTCCCTGCCCGGGTGGCCCTGCTCTACGAAGCCCCCGGTAGAGTCTCTCTCTCCCAGCACATCCCTCTCACACTTCGATCCCCTCCTTCAGGCAGGGCGCGGGGCTCACCTGCGCCATCAGCAGCAATCTCCGCTTCCATCAGCTGAGTCGCCTGGTTAGTAACCCAGTCACAGCCGCGCCTCCCTGCAGAGGATACAGGTGGCCCTCACGACCCAGGAGAGGGCTCTACACACTATCCACCGTGGCAGGTCCCTTGGGGACCTTGGAACTGCCCCTACCACACTATAGTAACAAAAACAGCACAGAGAGCTAAAACCATCCCTCATACAGAAGGAAACAGAACCGTCCCCTGCGTATCCACAGGGGATCAGTTCCAGGAGCCCCGTGGATGCCCAAATCTGTGGGTGCTCAAATCCCTTGTACCACGTGGTACCGCATTTGCGTAGAACCTATACCATCCTCTCATATACTTTCAATCACCTCTAGCCAGGCGTGGTGGCGCACACTTGTAATCCCAGTACTTGGGAGGCTGAGACAGGAGGATCCGGGTTCGTGGCCAGCCTTGCTACTTAGTGAGGCCCTCCACAACTTAGTGAGACCCTGTTTCAAAATAAAGAATAAAAAATAGGGCTGGGGGTGTAGCTCAGAGGTAGAATGCCCCTGGGTTCGATCCCCAATACCGCAAAAAAAAATCACCTCTACATTACTAATGGTCCCTAATACAATGTAAGTGCTATAGACATACTTGTGATGCTGTATTGTTTAGGGAATAATGAATAGAAGTGGACGATCTGCACTTGTTCAATACAGAGGCAAATTAAAAAAAATATTTTTGATCTGAGGTTAGTTGAATCCATGGATCTGGACCCCACAGCTAGGGAAGGCCGAGTGTAAAAAGCCAGGGGTGGAGGTTGGGCGTGGTGGCGCATGCCTGTGATCCCAGCAACTCTGGAGGCTGAGGCGGGAGGATCGCAAGTTCAAGGCCAGCCTGGGTGACTTAGTGAGACCCTGTCTCAAAATTAAAATAAATAAATAAATGCTAGAGGTAGACTAGTAAGCCAGAGGGGAGAGGACAAATCATTTATTTATCTGTGCAGGGAAAACTGATTCCACAAAGGGAGACTTAGATGGATTTCCTAACACTTCATACCACATGCGTGGTGAATGTGGGTGGGTTAAATATAAATGGATTAAAGTATTATATGTAAGGAATAAAACGATCACATAAATTAAAAAATGTGCAGGTGACCCCGCAGCCCCTCCGAATGGAAGTGGGACTTCTCAGATGAGGTCTTTTACATAACACAACCTATAGGACCAACGGCGGTTGGGTTAGACGACAATCAGAATTAATCTTCTTCCCATTTAGAAAAAAAAATGCATAGCTTTGCTGCCATGTTCATTTAATTTTCCATAAACACGCTCTTGGAGGCTGAAGCAAATTTGACTGGGTTTCAAGGCGAAGATAAAATATAAAAACTGTTCTTGGAGCTATTTCTACACAGAACTTGTCTCTAAGCTTAATGTCACAGGAACGCACATGATAATCAGTATTTAATAATTTTCTCTCCGTGCAGCCCATGTCGGTAGTCCCCGAGTTATCTGGGGGTGAACGCTATAGCCGCAGAGCTGCCTGTGAGCGAGCATTCCAGGGGCAAAGGGAAAGGGTTAAAGACGTCGGTCAATGGGAAGTAGTCTCAGAGTTAACAGCAGGTGACAGGTTGTAATATGATATTTACTTCTCCGACGTTGATAAGGGATTACTATCTGGATCGCACAAGACTCTCAGAAATCAATAAGGAAGTGCGGGCCGCGGCCTGCAGAAAACAACGGCTCCGACAGAAATCTGGGGCGAAAACGCAACAATAATAAGATGATAAGATACTGATTTTGTAAAAAAAATTATATATATATCGGTTTGGTAATACAAATGTTGGCAGAGATTAAAGGAAGGGAAATCTTAATAAGCTGAATGTATTGCTGTTGGGAGTCCTGAGGGCAGCTGGTCCTGAGGCTGTGCGTGTGCATGTGCATGTGTGTGTGCGCGTGTGTGTGCGCGTGTGTGTGTGCGTGGGTGTGGTGCCGGAGATGGAACCCAGGGCCTCGCTCATGCTAGGCAAGCGCTCCGCACTGGCTGAGCCACACCCCAGCCCTTGGTGACTCTTGCCTCCACAACCCCACTCCTTACTACACACTAGAGAAACTCAGCCCGGACCCTTGGACCAGGGGACATGGAAAGAGCGCTTCCCTGCTGCTTCGGAGGCCAGGGAACATGTTAGCAGATGTTCGTCACAGCTCTGTTTGTAGAGAAGACAGTCTTAGCGTGCACCCCAGGGGAACAGGTACGTAAAACAAAGGTGCAGAAGATGGACGTCTGTGAACCTGTCGACGTCCCTGAGCTAGAAATCTACAAGGCAGCAAGCTGCACACGGAGATTTTTAAGGCACATTGTTGAATGAAAAAGGTAAGAAATAGGATCTGCCTGGCACAACGAAGCGTCCTTACAGCTGAAGAAGAACGTACACACAAAACAAGAGCTACAGTTTTTAAAATTCAAATATACACCCAAGAACACATTTGAGCGGGGTGCAGTGGCGCACGCCTATAATCCCTGTACTTGGGAGGCTAACAGGAGACTCTCAGGTTGGAGGCCAGCTTCAGCAACTTAGCAAGACCCCCAGCAACTTAGCAAGACCCTGTTTGAAAATAAATAAAAATAAAAAGGGCTGGGAGTATAGCTCAGTGGTAGAAAGCCCCTGGGTTCAATGCCCAGTCCCCCAAATAAGTAAATAAATATATGGGCTGAGGTGTAGCTCAGTGGTAGAATGCCCCTGGGGTTCGATCCCTAGTAACCCCCTCTAAAAGAACCTATGTGTTAGCCGGGTGTGGTGGCGCACACTTGTAATCCCAGTACTTTGGGAGGCGGAGACCAGAGGATCTGGGTTCGCGGCTAGCCTCAGCTCTCTCTCTCTCTTTCTCTCTCTCTCTCTCTCTCCCTGTCTCTCTCTCTCTCTCTCTCTCTCTCTCTCTCTCTCTCTTCTTAG
>PVJS01059881.1:0-11389 GCA_004027185.1 Glis glis
GTAATAGTAATAAAGATGCAAATGACTTTTTTTTTTTTTTTGCGGTACCAGGGATTGAACCCAGGGGCATTCTACCTCCGCGCCACATCCCCGGCCCTATTTTTTATACTTTATTTTGAAACCGGGTCTCACGAAGTTGCAGAGGGCCTCACTAAGTAGAGAGAGAGAGAGACAGGGAGAGAGAGAGAGAGAGAACTGAGGCTGGCCGCGAACCTGGATCCTCGGGTCTCTGCCTCCCAAAGTACTGGGATTACAAGCGTGCGCCATCACGCCCGGCTAAGATGCAAATGATTATGAAGACATATGAAGGAAATTTTAAATCTATATTTAAAAACTATATATGAGGACATTAAAACTGAAGAAAAGCATCCTGCTTTCATGAAGACTTGAGATTATGAAGATGTCAGTATTTCCCAGTTCACTCAAAAGCTCATTGAGGTTTTGTACATATTTTGACTAGTTGATTTGAAATATATTTGAGAGTAAAGAATGTCTGAAACATCTCTGGAGAAAGAGGGCATGGTGGAGAAACTAGCCCTAAGTCATATCAATTACATTAACAGAGACACTGAAATTGATAAATTGTCCAGTGTAAATGATGGGGTACTGATAAGCAGACCCACTCATACATGAAAACTTGACCCATAACAGAAATGACATTGCAGACTAGTGGAGAAATACATATTGTGAAAATGTGAAAGGATAAGGAATTGATCCCTTGCTTCACACACACAGAAATCAACCCCAGAATGAAGTTTATATTTCTTTAACTTTGTGAAAGACACAAAGTTAAAGTTTTTAAATAATACTAGAAGATATATTTATTAATTCTATGTAGAGAAGTTCTTACATTTTTTAAACTGAAAATCATTAAAAGGAGACACTTGAACAGATAGACACATAGATTAAAAAATAGATGGATATTAACAACATTGACAATGACAGTTGCTTGTCAAGTCTACAATAAATGGAGGAAAAGTACAAAATACAAGCTGGAAGATGGTTTATTATTTATAACTGGTAAACTATATGCATCTAGAATAAATTACAAACAACTGAAAATTAAGAAAATGATATGTCAATAGTAAAATAGGCAAAATAGATTATTGTATGTAACAGAATATAAAATTGAAAATGCCAAAAATATGAGAAATTCTCACCCTGATTAATGAAATGGAAAATGCTAATGAAAACCATAATGAAATATTACTGAACATGCATGCTTTACTCAGAGAAGGGTATATTAGTATAACAAGAAAATTAGTTAATTTTATCTGATTAGATTGAAATATTCATACTTTTCCTTGATGATAGCATTGAAGAGACAAACTTTCTAAGTAAGAAAGTTTCTTACATCTGTGCACAAGGCAAGAAGTTGATAGAAGTATTTTTTAAAAACCCTTAATCATAGTTCACACTTAATACTGTTTGTTGTTACATAGCAACTAGAAATGTCTTACACATAAACTATAGTTTGCTGTTGTTGAATGAAGGCATAAATGAATGAATACTTAAATAGATACATGGTGTTTGGTCAGTATATATAAGTTTTTTCAGAAGTTGGAGAGAAAGAAAAATTTCATTAAAAAGTTATGGGGTGGGAACTGAAAGGAAACATAGAACAAATGTTGCATGTATGAATGTATTTATCACTTTGAACCTTATTATGATGTATAACTACAATTCACTAATAAAAAATCTTAATTTATATGATGGTAAAAAATACTAAATGTCAGAATATATATGTATATATATTCAGTAGAATTCAATAATTAAATTTTATTTAGCTACCTTATCAAAATATTCTCAAAAAGACAATATATATTATTAAATTGCATATATATAGATTTATAAGAAGAATAGTCTTTACATATACAATTGTAATATTTTTTCTGGAAAGATTTAATGGGTGAAAAATGAAAGCTCAGAGTATGTTGACCAGCTGAGTAGAATATTTGATTTTTTAGAGAGTTTCTCATACTTTGCTCTTTTTTCAAAAAATAGTTTTGTTGGTGCATTGTAATCTTACATCATAATGTAGCTCAGAGTGATAGTGACATTCATACACCCAGTACTTGGTGAGCTTCCCCCGAATCCCTCCTCACTCTCTCCCCAACACATACATGATTTTGAGACTGGCATTAGTAATTTCACATCTGTACATAGCTTCAGAAGCATTGTTTCCTTCATTGATCCCCCCCACAATGCCACATTCCCCTCCCCTACAACCTTCATCCTCCACTGGGGTTGTAATTTGCTCTTTAAAGTGTGGTCTTAGATCAACAACAACTTCAGTATCTGCATCATCTGTGAGTTTACTAGAAATTTAGAATTTCAGGTCCCAAAGAAATAATCTCTATTCAGAGACCACCTTGGTAATTCAAGTCCAAAAGAGATTTTTTTAAATTTTTGGTGCATTGTAATCATACATCTTGAAGAGGTTCAGGGTGGTAGAGGCAGACATGCACACAGCACTCATTTAGCCCTCCCCCAATTCCCACCCAGCTCCCTCCCCCTTCCACGTCTCATGTTCAGTATGGTGCTTGACTTTGATAAGTGTGTGAATGTACATCAAGTGCATTACAGTGTTTCCCTCCTCCCCCCTCCCATCTCCCTCTGTTAGGTTGCCTTCTTCACTTATCTAAGGTTTCTCCTTCTTTGTCTGGAGTCCCTCCTATATCGCATTTTCCCCCTAGGTTCCGCATATTAGGGAGAACATCCAACTTTTCACTTTTTGTGACTGACTAATCTCACTTAGCATAATATTCTCCAATTCCATCCAAAACAGATTTTAAATGTAAGTAATCCAGATTGATTTACACTGCACAGAGACATTTTCAACTCTTTCAATATTTTTAAGTATTTTTTCATATAATATATTAATTTTCTTCATACACAAGCAGTAACAGGTGTGATAAATCCCTTAACACAATTTATTCTAAAACCATCAGCATGAAGACAAATGAGACAAATGAGGTTTTCATGTGGAACACAGATAAACTGAGGTTCAGCAAAATGGAATTGCAGTACTGTTGTGATTATTGGAGATTAGAATGCATCCTGGAAATGGAAGGATTGGTAATGAGGGTGTTGTTTCTTTCTTCAATTGATTCTAATTTTCAAGTCTACTAATATGCATAGCAATGTCATTAAATAGAGAACCTAGGTTCAAATAATTTTCAGTAAATGGGAAATGTTCTTACCATAATGATAATTGGTATCTTGGGCTCTAAAAACAACAAATTATTTCTTCATTGACTTTGGCTTCTCTAACCTCTCATTGATTCTTACTGTTGTTTTCATTTTTCTAGGATGAGGATTCAGTGATTTAAGTAAGTGTAGGTCAAGAAGTTTTTATTGTTGCTTTATTTAATTATTTTTTCTTTTTTAAAAAATAATTACATAGTTGGATATGCCTAACTACCCAGTATTAATTTTTATTTGCTATGTTACTAGGCTTCTTAAACACTATAATTCTTGTAAAATAATCAGGATTTTAGCTAGACAGAAGTACTTTACAATGGTGCATATTAGTAGATTTGGTTTTTGTTCAGCATCTGTCTTTAGAACAAGTAATTTTTCTTACTAAAATATTAAATAACCCCACTAATCAATATCTACTCATATGATCATTTTTGAAAATTGCTCCAATTTCATTGTATGGCTTTGTATAACTGACATAAAATTAATCTGTTTTTCTCTGAAGATGAAAGTCTTGCCAATTTGCTTTTTATGTGACATTTTATTTTTTATGTGACATTTTAATGGCACATGATACATTATTAAAAGGTCTACATATTTATTAAACAAGGGAAATAAGTTAGTTGATAAGAAAAATTTAGAAACCATCTCATCTCCATGATTATCTGCAGATAAGAATGATAGAGAATAAAGAATAATTATTCAGGTAATTTGATAAATATAAAATATATGTATAATTCATCTAGACTTTCTATACTCTGTTCATTGCATATATAATTATGAGTGTAAATATTGTTTTTAATTCTTCCATATTACAAAGAACAAGTAAAATAATGGGAAATATAAGAGAAATTAGAGACCTTCACAGTCTCAGATCTTCTTGGACCATTATTTCCCTAATGTAATATAGCAATTTTCATGTAAGTATTTAAAATTAAAAGTTGAGAGGTTGAACATTCTTTAATGAAACAACTTGGGATTCTTTATGAATTCACCAAGGAAATTGTCCAATATGAAAACAGAAATCCAGTGATAAAGTCATTCATCATATATAAACAAGACTCGGGACTTTGCATTTTAATTAGTATGACTTTTTGGTCACACTAGTGTTAAAGCGGTAGCTTAGGGATTTTTCTTGAATTTAGCATTCAGCAATCAATATTTCACATTGGCCAGAGATAAAGGGCCACAGGGTATTACTCTTATGAAACAGATTCACAATAAATAAACTGACAAAATATAATGACTCTTAGATAACAATGCTTAGGGTTGTCTTTAGAGTATTATCTCCATGAGAAGCTAAATTATTTCATATAAATATATTTCTTAGAAGGTGAAATTAGAGGGAGAAAAAATTGATCTTACTGAAAAGATTTAAGAAAATGTGAATGGTCGATTGACTCATCTGCCCTACAGGAGATCTTCTCAAACTGGAAAATTACATATGAATCCCAGGATATCTTGTTAAAATGCGGGTCCTGATTCTGTAGGTGTTGGAGGGGAGCCTATGCTAATTTCAATAGCTCATATTCAATTATTCACTTGATTTTAGCTCTAAATGCCTCATTTCTTTTGTTACCATCTCTGCTTTTTTTAATCAGAAACAAATTTCTTCCTTGAGCTATTCAAAAACATTCTCCAATTTATGAGTCTTAAATGAAATGCCCATGGGTCTACGTTGTTTTCAGATTTTGTATCCTGTTATAATGAGACCAGAGTTTTGCCTTAGGCTAAGGTGGAAACAGGACTAAACTATTTTATTAGAGATCATTAAAGGCCATACTTACACTAATGTTTAGAAGCAATAATTTAGACCCCTTGGTTTGTAAACCATATACCCCAATATCATTATTCTTGACTGTAACTTTTCAAAATTGAATTGCCTTCAATTCAAACTACTTATGATTAACTTTTTAGGATAAAATAGTAGTAATTGGATCTTATGACTCAATGTCTTTCCATATGAGTTGATGTAGCACTAGTTTTAAACTACAATATCTAAAATAATTGAAAAAATAGATTCTAAAATAACAAGATCAGGTTGGGATGCAAAAAACAATGAATATGGAACAGCAAGTGTGTGATTTTATTGGTATAAAGATGTAAAATTTTTAATGTGAAAAGAATATTAAAGGCAAAATAATTTAAGGAATGCATTTTTATATAATCTCTCTAAATGAATAAATTACAAATGCTTCTGAAGAGTGGGGTAGGATGTATAGGGAGATACACCAAGAGCTGTGTGCATGTATGATTTTATCACATCGAACCTCATTATGATATACATTTTTTAAGTACTAATGAAATAATTTAAAAAATCTCAAAAGGAAACATGGTACAAAGCAAAAGGTAAACTCTATCCACATTGCATAGTACCAGTCCCATCATCAACAGAAAACAGGATGAGTAGCAGTTGTGCATATGTTCATGTGTGTATTGTAGGTCATCTTCAATGTGCCCATGCATCCACGAGCTTATCAACATATACTCATATCTTCTTTACAGAAATGGGACCTAGTTATGCATTTCCTTATATAACTCTCTATTTTCATTCATCACATGAATTATACCATGTCAATACACTAAATTTTTCTTGTGCTGGAGAGTAGGTCAGTGGTAGAGTGCTCGCCTAGCATGCATGAGGCCCTGGATTGGATCCCCATTACTTCAGTAAATAAACAAACAAACAACAAATAACCTACCTAATTCCTCTTATCCTATTGCCCCAAAGGTAAATAATAGTCATTTATATGGACGTTTCATTATTAACTTATTTTCCTCCTAAAGAGAGCATTGATGAATTTAATTTCTGTTTTCCTAACTGCATCACTCAAAAAATGTTAAATATAATCTGATAGTGGCATTGTGATTTAACTGGAATTTGTCTAAAATATCATCATTAAGTTTGATGATGGCTTTTGATTTATATATACATATACAGTTATCATTATAAGGCAGTTTTCATCTATTGATCTATTTCTATTTTACTAGTATTTTGGCTTGTTATTATGTTTGTCTCTGTGTGTGTGTGTGGTTTAAATAGTAATGGCTATTAAATTTTATGAAATGTCTTATCTATAGCTGTCAAGATAACCTTTTTTTTAATTCCTTGACCTACCAATATCATGATTTTTATTTAAAAATTTTCTAATAATGAGCTAGGAATACTTCCTCATATTACAACTCTATAATGATTCACATAAGTCATGATATTGATACAATATCAGAAGATTTTAGTTTCTATTTTATTAGAATTTTGGCTGTATTCATGTATTTTTTAACTTTTTATATATAATAGTCTTGTCAGTTTTTTTAGTATAGCTTAGCTTTTGTTAAGAAAAGAATTTGAGGTATTTTCTTGTTTTCTTTTTTGGAATATTTCAAGAGGTATTGAACCTGTTATTTTGAGATTGTTAATATTCACTTGTAAAATCATCTAGGTTGGTGAATTTCATATCAGAAAGAAAAAGGGGCTCTGATAACTTTTTCAAGGTCTTCTATTATAATCTGTTCATAATTTATATAACTTTGCAAATATAGTTCCCATCCTAAACTTCATTCTTAAATACTTAAACAACAAAATAATTTTCCTGGGGAAATACAGCAAATATCATCAAATAATTTTGCAGTGTAACAACATTCATCTATGGTGATCTTTCCAGTGTGCTTAGAATGAATAAATTCTGCACTAAAGAGCACATTTTAATTTTGCATTTTAATTCTTATCCTCGATTCAAGTCACATCTTTCACTGGTTCTATTCAGGCCACTCTTAGGGAATTACCTGTAAATTCCAGAGATTTTAGATTCCAGAGATTTGGTTCATGTTGGCCCACTACTTTGTGGATTTACATTATCAATCCTTCAGGTTTAAAACTTAGGCCAGGTTTAACCATTCCCTGGACACTTAAGACATTGACCTGGGTTCATTTCTGTTTTACTTAGTAGTACTTCATGGCTTTCTTCACAGAGTCCATCAAGCATTGATTTTGTTGTTCATAATCATCTATTTGCATTTCTATCTCCTTTCTTTCATGCTTCTAAAACTGATGACAGTTAATATTTTATCTACATTTAGCACTTTGTTGGTGTTATAATAGACTAGTCCTAAATTAGTGTAGGAAGCATAATTGCTAGACATAGAAAAACAAACAAAATGAAGCTACGCTTCCAAATTTCTCAACTACAAAGAAATTCAAAACACAACTATCTCTTGAAAACCCACAAAAAAGAATAGGGAGTAGAGATTATTATTTCTACTTTATAAGTGAGGAAAATATATGCAGAAAATTGAAATACTTAAGATTACTTTGCAAATTAAAAAAGTTGATATTCTTGACTTCAGGTTTGAAATAAAAGTGAAAGTCACTCTTCTGTTTGTTAGTTTATTCATTTGTTTATTTGTTTGTCTGTGGTACTGGGGGATTGAACCCAGGGTGATTCTAACTTCCAGCTACATATCCAGCCCTTTTAATTTTATTTTTGTTTTGTTTTGTTTTTCAAACAGGGTCTCCCATTGCTGAGAGTCTCACTATGCTGCTGAGACTGTCCTCAAACCTTCCATCTTCCTGTCTCAGCCTCCAAAGCACCGAGGTTACAGGTGTGTACCACCACACTTGGCAGTTTGTATCTTTTTTTTGAGAACTCACTCTATGCTATATTTGAAATAGTTGATAGACTATAACATAGCAGTTGTATAAGCCAAGATCAGAAACACTGATCAGATGTTTGCTAGAATAAAGAAAAAAGCTCATACTTCAATCTTTTTGTTTTACTCAAAACAGGAAAATATTGGTGGGGGACAAGGTGGCAACTAAGGAAGATGGCAGGTCTCAGGTGCTCTGAGACTTGGAACTCAATTGCCGTGAAGACAGATTCTTGACAAAAGAAGAAAAGCAGCGAAAAAATTAACAAAACAATAAAAAAGTGAAACACAACAGAACCAAAACCAGAATACAGAAAAAGACAGTAAAGAGCTCCAGGCGTCACACCTGGGGAACCTTGCTGATGCTATCTTGGCCAGGCCGCACTGGGGCTGGCAGCTGCCAGCACTGCGACTTCCAGAGACCACCGCAGAGAAGCCAGCAACGTGATGTGAAGCCAGGAACTGCAGATCAGTATAGAAAGTGGTCAGAACGTTGCCCCACTCTCTACAGAGACCCAAAAGTCCTGACGGCCCAGCTGGAGGTGCACACAGCAGTGGCGGCAGAGCCCACCTCTTACTCCAGACATCCAGAGTGGTGCTCAATAAAACCTTAAGTTAAGGAGCTCCCAGCAGGAGACCGCCCAGCGTGGCCAGCAGTAGACTCGTGGGTTCCCAGACTTTTCGGATCACCACTATGGAGGTGGGGGTGGGGGCTGCTGTAGGACACAGCAGAGGTGCAGATTAGCAGACAGCCCCTCAGGACATTTGGGTGGAAAAGACCTACAGTCCACAGGTCACAGTGCCCTTGTAGGATCTCCAGGGATCGCCACAAGACACCAAGTCATGGTGTTTGGGGAGAAATCAGACCAACTCAGCCTTCTTTGTGGAGAACGCAGAACCCGTCGTTTGCACTGGGTCTGGTCCCTGTGACAACCACAGCCTGCTTACGCAGTGAGAGACACAGGCCCAAGGTTCTGTGCTTGCACTGGGTCAGGTCCCAGGGACACTCACGGCCTGTGCAGGCAGAGAGAGACACAGACTCAGGGTTTCTGGAAAGAGCAGAGTCCTGTGCTTACACTGGGTATAGCCACAGAGACACTCGATGCCTGGGGAGGCAGAGAGAGACACAGGGACAGGCCCTGTGAAAAGCACAGAGACCCATGCCTGCAGTGGGAGAAGCACCAGTGGCACTTGGCACCTGCACAGGCAGAGAGAGACACCAGACCAAGGTTCCAATCACTGAAAGAGAACAAGAATCGGGGCTGCAAATTGACATCATTGCTATAAATTACTGAGCAAGTGAGAATGCATGGAAGGTACTTGAGAACCTACTATAATAAGTGGACTTTAAATGGCTGAAAGTATCCACACAGAACCAGGAGGGTGGCAGAGGTCAAGTGTAGTGATCCCCCCCTTTCTCATCATTGTCATATGTATATATAGTGTTTCCTCTGTGCCATTTCATTCTGTATGTTTTTCTGTATTTTTTTCAGCTACTCTGTACTTGTATATTTGTAGGTTTTTTCTTTATTGTTGGTTTGTTTGTTTTTTTCCTCATCCCTTTTGCAAGCTACTTTCCTCTTTCCTATCTCCTCTCTTCTCTCCATCACTCCTTTTTTTCTTTTCCTTGCCTTGTATTAAATTGATTTCATATTACTATACTTAAAGACTCTACACTAGTTACTAGAATCCTCCTTTATTTTCACTATCTCTAATCTTTACTATATACTACCTTACTACACTAAAACTCTTTTTATCCTTGATTCTATTCTCTACTTTACCCTATTCTTGCATTCCTTACTCCAGCTCCTTCCTCCTCACTTACCCTTCACCACTGAATACAGCACAACTTGCCCTTGTATATACCAGCTGACTTCTCTAAACCCCTACTGTTGAAATTGGACCAGATAGGTGAGCCATCAGTAAGGACTGCCAGACAATAGGGGCAAACTAATCACAGCTGTCAGATGTGCCCAACAGCTTGCACATTGAAGTTTAAAAATGAACAGGGCACAAACTGTTCTGCTCACACTTTGGAGTCTACTCCCTATTACGAAGGCAACAGACAGGTCCCCAGACAGTAACACCTGGAACTCATCAACATCACCATTGCAGTGGGCAGTAGGAGCCCTAGTGTAACTGAAATCCAGTACTGAATTTCTACAGGAAGAACAACAGTGGGGTGATACACGTTACAGATTTCGATGTCAGAATTAAAGGTTGATAAACACACAACTGAGAATGAGAATACCCATACAATAGAGACTATTTACTTTTAAGGCTTATCTAGTAGTAAATATCTACCTCCAGAATAAGATACCATAAAGGGAGAGAGATTAGACATAGAAAACCTACAGAGAGAGAGGGGGGGGGGAGAGAGCTATTGAAAGCAAAAAGATATGAACTTAAAAAACCTGAAATCATGAGAAGGAAGAATAGCAAAGAAACAATGAGCTCCCCCAACTCCACAATAATAGAACCCACCGACACAGAATTTCAGAGATTGCCAAAAGGACAATTCAGAACATTTTTTTTTTTGCAGTACTGGGGATTGAACCCAGGGGTATTCTACCTCCAAGCTACACCCCCAGCCCTATTTTTATTCTTTATTTTGGAACAGGGTCTCACTAAGTTGAAGAGGGCCTCACTAAGTAGCTGAGGCTGGCCGCAAACTCAGATCCTCCAGTCTCAGTCTCCCAAGTACTGGGATTGCATGTGTGCGCCACCACACCCAGCTAATTCAGAAATTTAATAGTAGAAATGATACAGGATTTCCAAAAAGAATTCAGAAAGAGCCTGAAAAGATTGAAGGATCAAATCGGCGAAGAATCTGACACCCTGAACAGGAATCAAAAAGAAGCTCTGAAGGAAGTGAAGGATGTAATAATAGAAATGAAGGCATCAATACAAACTATCAACAGTATACTAGACCACATGAAAGACAGAATCTCACTCTTAGAAGATGTCCACTCCAAAAATGAATGAATAGTATATAATTTAGAAAAAAATAATTTGATGGCATGAATTGGACATTGTAAAGATCTGGGCCAATTTTAAAAGAGCAAACCTAAGAATAATAGGCATAGAAGAGGGAATAGAAGCTGAAATTAAAGGAGTCAATAATCATTTCAGAGAAGTAATATCAGAAAATTTTCCAAACAGAAAAAGAGGTCGACACACAGGTAAAGGCAATAATATAGAAACCCCATTAGACAAGATCAGAGAAAAGGTTCACCATGCCACATAATAATCAAATTGACTAACATAGAGGCCAAGGAGAGATTCTTAAAGGCAACGAGAGTAAAAGAACAAGTGACATTCAGAGGCAAACCAATAAGAATCACTCTGGACTTCTCAAACCAAGTCATGAAAGACAGGAGGGCCTGGAGCAACATATTCCATACTCTGAAAGAAAATAACTTCCACCCGCCAGGCGTGGTGGTGCACGCTTGTAATCCCAGTACTTTGGGAGGTGGAGACTGGAGGATCCGGGTTCGCGGCCAGCCTCAGCTCTCTCTCTCTCTCTCTCTCTCTCTCTCTCCCT